>APFE030055869.1:268747-401568 GCA_000404065.3 Pinus taeda | reverse complement strand
TCTGAGGATGAATTTCAAGTAGTCACATGCCCCAGACATTTCCTAAGGCCACTTATTTACATTATTACATAGAAAATAATTAAAAAATCCTGTTTTGCGGGAAATTTTTAATTATTAAAAACTTCTATTTAGACCTAGCCAAATTCCATGAAACTTTTTGTGTGATCTAGGATGGTAATATACATCGACTCTAGACACTAAGATGTGTTAGGGGCTTAATCTTCAAACCGTCACCCCAGCTTTGGGGTAAAACGTGAGTGAAAAAACCTAGAAAATTATCCGCCTCTGAAAAAGAAGGGATAATTAATCAAATAAAAAAGCACTCTAAGGTGTACTCGTTTGCTGATCAAGTCCCAACATCCTAGGCCTGCTACAGACTCAAAACTCATCATTACTAGTATCACTTATTACAATTCCCCGTAGGGTGTGGAATCTGGGTACAAGAAAGATGATGAGAAGATAGAATTAGAGTTAAAAAACTTTGTTAACTGACGATATCTGATGGTACAAGTGTCCTCTGAATCATCTTTGGGCATGGAGTCTTCATGTAATCATCAGGTGCCACTCTAGTGGTCAACACAGACTACACATACATACAGATCATGAACTGAAAATAGAACGAGACAAATACACAAGGGACACCGTTATTTTTGGACAAACGTCCCCGAAAACCCAATGTGGGAAAACTAGTGCAGCATATACAGGGTTTATATTATTAAGCAAGAAAAATCTGAGTACAACGGTTTGTCTCTCACATTGGCTAACCTATCAGAGAAATATCAGCAGCAAGAAATACATACCTCGTTCTCCAAGTCACAACTGATCTACTGAATGGCTGACTCCGGCAAGCACTGCGAAAATCCCAGCATAATCTGCTTTGTGTGGGTCAGCGTCTTGCCTCTAGGAGACTGCGTCACTTCTCTGCTGGATCAATTTGCTCACAAGAGCTTCGACTTCAGCCCTTCCGGCTCAGAACATCAAACTCCCAACGAAATCCCGAACTCTGAGTGATTATCTCGCACTACGAATGAAAGAACCGTCTGGGCCCCTGTTAGCTTTGAATGAGCCCCTTCTTGGGCTGTGTAGGCCTCTGCGCTACCTCTCTGCCTGGTACTCATTGGCTAGGAACTCCTTTTCGATCCAAATCTTTGCTATTACCCCTCTCACTGCAACAGATCACTTGTTCGATTTTCTCAGCAAACATCGCCCAGAAAAATCAAACGGATTGATCTCTCAAGTGTATCTCCAACTCACCCTCAAGCCTCGTCTTATACTTTTCCTGTTGATGAATCAATGACCGAGATTAAGTCCCTAATCAATAGCTAAGATTTAAACAAACTTGATCCTCGTCACTTAGAAGTTTCTCACACAAATTCTTATTAATACCCGTTAATATTTTTATTTTCCTAAGTTTAGACTTAAAAACCCGTTAAAAATATTAATTATTTTAATAACTCCTCATCCGGGTGGAATTTCTCCAAACGATTTTTGGGTTCTAGTGATCTTATGTGTTTTAGCCCCTCCACAAAATTTCGGAGCTAGAGCACATTCGATTCTACCCAAAATCAACACTCCCTCTTAGCGAGGAATGTGCTCTAGTAACACTTCTCAACAAAAGTACTACACAGATCCATTGCATCGGTCCTCTGTGCTGTTGATGCTTGGCCTGATGTCCTTCATTGATTGCACTATTGCTTCCTGTACTACTACCCATGACTTTTCCACTGGCACTGCTACATCTGTACTATAGCTCCCTCTCAAAATTGTTGCCTCATGCTACCCATAACACTACCACTGCTAACTGTTGCACCACAACTCAGTTATTGAGAAGTAAGCAACTGAAACTTAACCCAAAAACTGACATGCTGGTTAGTCTGGATGCCTCGTGATGCTAAAGCTACCTCTGTTGCTAATTTGTGGTGACCCTCTGTTGCTAGTGCGCTACTGCAAACTGCTCTGTGCCTCTCCGACTGCTACAACATCCACTGCACTGCCTCAGACTTTGGCACTCTATCTTTGCCACTATTGCTCCATCACATCTCGCTCCAACCGACACCTGTCATTTTGCTACTGTTGTTAAGGGCTCTCGTAGCTGTATGTGATCCAAGAGTTTGGGCACCTCAAGGATCTTGCCCTGGTTCATGTAGTTCTCTCGACTACAACTCCATGCCGCCCCACCTCTTTTCCAGAGGTGCATGAGCACTCATGGCACAATCGTCATCGTCGCCTTCCCTGTCAGCTTTTGTTGGAGCAGCCTTCGATTAAGAAGCTTCCTCCTTGCCCTTCTTCCAGGGGCACTGAGTGGCATAATGTCCAAGTTCCCCACACTTCAAGCATCTGACCTTGGAAATATCCTTCTTTTTCCGCTTCTGTTGCCCTTGCTGTCGATGATGCGAGAGCTGCATCCTCCTCTTCCTCCTTGACCCGGGCTCCTTTCTCGCTACCCTCGCCTTGGTCAACCTTCTGATCTCTTCTTGTCAAAGAGCTTCCCACATCTCCTCCCAACTGGGGAGAGTTGCTCTGCCCAAGATACTTTGGACAGATGTCTCCCAGTCCTCGGTGACTCCATTCAGGGCAATCTTGACCGTGAATTCAGGATTTGGTGTAGACCCCACGGAAGTCAACTGATTTCTAATCCCGTGCAACCTGAGGAGGAAGGGATCGATCTCTTCTCCCTTCTGCATCTGGTATTGTCGCAGTTGATTTTCTAATAGCATCTTCCATTGGATGGAAGTGCCCTGGTACAAGGTGGTCAACGTCTCCCTCGTCTCCCTTTATTGTTTCTTTCTCAGCAAAGTGTGATACTACATGATCTTTGACCCCGTCTAGGATCATGCACCTGGCTTTCGCCTAGGCCTCCTCGTACTTCTTTAACGGACCAACGTCAACCAGAACAACAACTACTTTCAAGGCATAGTCCTTGATGCGGCGTTTGTCTAGGATTGTCAGTATCTTGGCCTTCTAGATGACAAAATTGGATGCTCCATCCAATCTGTCCTGATCCCTTAGTTGACTGCCATCTCTGCTCAAAACATATGACTGGTTCTCTTCTCCCTCTCCCGCTGCCAATCAAGCAAGACTTGGAACTGGATTTCTTTGGCACAAGAAACCCTCTAAGGAACAAGCTCCTCTAGACTCCCTCTGAGTCCTGATTTCCTTCATGGAAGTCCTCTGGCCAAATGTCGAATCACTCCTCTCCAATCCTCCTTTGTTGCTGCAACTCGGATCTAGATTTCTTTGGCTAGAAATTTGTCAAGGCAGTGACTCCCTCTACCTCGACTTTGTATCCACAGACACTGTTTTGCACCAACAGCAACAGTGTTCCACCAGCTCCACTGATTGAATCTACACTACTTCTCCAACCTCGACAATTGACTAAATTGAGCCTCTCAGGCTCTACGCTAGTCAAAGAGCTGACGCAGTCACTGTGTGAGCTCCTCTCGGGTACTGTGTCACCCTCTACAGGCTCGGAATGTTAATGTAGGCACTGCGTGAGCCTCTGCGTCATTCCTCTGGCTGTGTGTCACTCCTACAGCTGCTCCTTTGCCTTTGAAACAACATTGTCACTCGGGACAGTTGCTTCTCTGTAGAAAATTATCTGGATCTCCCAGCTGGTGTCTTCAGTCTCCTATGATCTGCAATGCTTTGATACCATGTGAAAATTTCTGAATCTATACATTAGAAATCATACTACAATCACTCGTTTATCATCTCTTACTTATTTTTACATTCAACGAGTTATTTAATTATTTAAACAATGATGAAAACACTGTTGTAGACTACACATACATACAGATCATGAACTGAAAATAGAAGTAGACAAATACACAAGGGACACCGTTATTTTTGGACAAACGTCCCCGAAAAACCCAATGAGGGAAAACCAGTGCAGCATATAGATTGTTTGTATTATTAAGCAAGTAGAATCTGAGTACAACAGGTTGCGTCTCACACCGACTAACCTATTAGAGAAATATTAGTAGAAAGAAATACATATGAGGGTTTACCTCGTTCTCCAAGTCACAACTGATCCACTGAATGGCTGACTCTGGCAAGCACTTCGAAAATCTCAGCACAATTTGCTTTGTGTGGGTCAATGTCTTGCCTCTAGTGTTGATTTTGGGTAGCATCGGATGTGTTCTAGCCTTGAAATTTGGAGGAGACGCTAAGGTAGATGAGATCTCCAAGACCCAGAAATAGTTTTAAGAAATTCCACCTGGATGAGGAGTTATTAAAATAATTAATATTTTTAATGGGTTCCTAAGTCTAAACTTAGGAAAATAAAAATATTAATGGGTACTAATAAAGATAAGGGTGAGAATCTTCTAAGAGACGAGGATCAAGTGTGTTTTAATCTTAATCATTGATTAGAGACTTAATCTCGGCTGTTGATTCATCAAAAGGAAAAGTATGAGAGATGACTTGAGGATCATTTGGGGACACACCGATAGATACTCAGTATCTCAAGGAAAATCGATTCTCAAGAGGAGGAGATCGACTTCAAAGGGAGAGTTGCAGGGTGGAGGAAGAGGAGGGCATCAACAACAGTCAGTGACTGAGGAGGAGGTGATGCAGGGACATTGAGAGACAACGAAGAGTGAGACGCAGTCCAGAGGAGAGACGTAGCCCTCATGTAGGCTGACGCAGAGGGACGCAGAGCCACTCAAACCCATGCTAAGCCACGCAAAGTGATGCAGAGGTGACATAGGAGTGGGAGAAGGGTTTCCAAAGTGTCATAAAGGTTCCAAGGGAAAGTCTCAGGTGTTTTCTTTCAGTTTCTCTGTAAAATCATTCCTTGTAAAAGCGAGTGTTGCTAAAGTTTAATAAAACCCTCATCTACTGCACCGGTTTTCCCACATTGGGTTTTTCCGGGGACAATTGTCCAAAAACAACTGTGTTGATGTGATTGGTTCTTGTGCATGTATTTTCTCTATGTAATTATGTGATAATTGTAGTAGAATTTGTCTTAATATTTGCTGGAGCGATTTCGTAAATAACTTATTGTGAAGAATAAGTAGGTGAAATAAATCAGTTGCTGCAGTAGAATTTCAGATTAGAAATTTTCACATGGTACCAGAGCCAAGTTCCGACAATAGGAGAGAAGAATCAACTATGGGTGAAGAGCATGATGCAGAGGCATCAACTCAAAGGGACTCACGCAAGTTTCCAGAAGACGGCAAAAGGGACATGGACCACGATTATTATATGTTAGCTTCCATATTGGAAGAAGAAGGCGCTTTCCTAGCAAGCTCTGCCTCCTTTGAGGTTTGGTATATAGACAGTGGAGCTTCCTGGCATATGACAGCAATTCGAGAATGTTTTTCAGACTATTAGGAAGAAAGAATGAATTTTCATATCACCATGCAAAATAAGGCAAAGTGTACCCCAATAGGAAGAGGTACTGTAGTCTTTCAAACCAAAGCAGGAGAGCGGCTTCAATCAACCAATGTGTTGCATGTGCTAGGATTGGGGATGAACTTACTGTCTGTATCTCAACTTCAAAGCAAGGGCTATGACATTTTCTTTATTAAGGAGAAAGTATAAGTCAAAACACCTGAGTTGGAAAAGGAAGGCCCAAATTGGAATCAGAAGTAACAGGTTGTATAGATTATAGCTTGAATCACCAATGGCATTGATAGGCAACAATCGAGACAAAGATTTGAATGAACTATGGCACAGGAGGATGGGACACTTACACCATGGGGCTCTGAGAATTCTCAGGAAAACAGTATCAGGAGTTCCAGAACTAAGTACCGAACGAGATGATGTATGTAAAGGGTGCGCTCTGGGCGGGTATGCCAAACCAGCGTTTTCCATAAGCAAAAATAGAGCTAAGAGTGTTCTAGGATTGATACGCTCAGACATCTGCGGACCGGTGACCAACAAATCTCTTAGTGGTGCCAAATACTTCGTCACCTTCATCGATGACCATTCCAGGAAGACTTGGATCTACTTTCTCAAAACCAAGGACAAGGTTTTTGGTCGAATCAAAGAGTTCAAGGCTCTAGTGGAGAATCTAATAGGAAAGAGGATGAAATTTTTGCGCTCAAACAATGGTGGAGAGTATATTGACAAGGACTTCACTGATTTTTGCGCTAAGGCATCAGAAGGGAGTGGACAAATCCCTAAAATCCGGAGCAGAATGGAGTAGCACAAAGGAAAAACAGGACTATTGTGGAAGCAACTAGGGCAATGTTGTGTGATCAAGATATGCCCAAATTCCTATGGGCAGAATCATGCAAGACGACAGTTTATGTCCAAAACAGGACTCCTTGCAGGGCTTTGGGAAAAATCACTCTGGAAAGGGTCTTCACCGAGAAGACACCTGAAGTCAGTCATTTCAGGATATTCAGAAGTTTAGTGTATTACCGTGTACTCAAAGAAAAGAGCAATAAATTAGATCAAATTGTTGAGAAAAGATATATTGTGGGATATAGCGAGAATGCTAAGGCATATAGAGTCTATCTTCCAGGGAGTAGGAAGGTAGTAGTTCGGCGGGATGTAAAGTTCATGGAGGACAAAGTTTTTAGGAAATCCCGAGAAATGCCTTTCGAGGAGCAATCAAAAGACGATCCGTTGGTCTAACCACTTCGACTAGCATAAACTAGTACCAGAAATTCTCCTAATGACAAAGCTTCAGAACATGAGGAATCTCAGGAAGAGGAAGGTCTGATAGATGTACCCACTACCAGTGGAAGAACGAGTCAAGAACTCTACCAGATTCTACGAGATGCAGAGGACTTCATTGGTGCACCTAGGAATGAAAAAAGGAAGCGAAGACAGCCAAATAGATAGAAGGCCCTAGTAGCTCAGGTTGGGGAACCTTCTAGTTTTCAGGAGGTTGTTCATCATCAAGTATGGGTAGATGCTATGGTGGAGGAGTACAGTTTTATAATGGTCAGTGATGTCTGGGAAGTGGGACCTAGGCCTCAAGACAGGTCAGTGGTAGGTTCGAGATGGATCTACAAAGTCAAATATGCTGCAGACGACAGTGTGGAGAAATATAAAGCCAGGTTTGTGGCTAAGGGGTATGCTCAGAAGGAAGGGATAGACTACGAAGAAACCTTCTCGCCAGTAACCAGGTATACTTCTATTAGAACCGTGATATCTCTTGCAGCACAGATGGGGTGGGAGACTCACCAGATGGATGTCAAGGCGACATTTTTGAACGAGGTAATAGAAGAGGAAGTATATTGAACAACCAGAGGGTTTTGAGACACATGAGAAGAAATCTCATGTATGCAGATTAAAAAAAGCCTTGTATGGGCTTAAAGAGGCACCTATAGCATGGTATAGTCGAATTGATGGCTACTTGCAGAAGATGGGTTTCGTTAAGAGTGACACAGACCCTAATCTCTACTATCTTGTCATAGAGAATGAGCCTCTAATCCTAGTGTTATATGTGGATCATATTTTTCTGATAGAATCATCCAGGCTCATCAAAGACTGCAAGAAGAACCTAGCCACAAAATTCGACATGAAGGATTTGGGACAGCTGCATTATTTCTTGGGGTTGGAAGTTTGGCAGCAGAAGGGTGAGATCTTCCTTGAACAAGGGAGATATGCTACAGAGATTTTGAAGAGATTCAGGATGCAAGACTGTAGACCTATGGCTACTCCAATGATCACCAACTGGAAGAAGAATGATGCATCAAAAGATAAAGAAGTTGATCCCACCTTGTACAGGCTTATAGGGTCCTTGATGTATCTGGTCAATACTAGGCTAGACATTTGTTATGTTGTCGACACTCTCAGTTAGTTCATGGTGGAACCCAATAGGGCGCACTGGGCAGCAACCAAACATGTTCTTAGGTATATACGAGGAATAGTCAAGCAAGGACTATTGTACACCCAAGGTAATGACATCAAGATTAGTGGGTTCACTGATGCAGATTGGGCTGGAAGTTCAGTAGATCGGAAAATTACAACTTGGTATTGTTTCAACATTGGATCAAGAATGACCTCCTGGTGTAGTAGGAAACATAAATTCGTGGCTTTGAGCTCAGCTGAAGCAAAATATATGGCAACTAGCACAACTTCGTGTGAAGCCATATGGCTTAGGAAATTGCTTGTGAATCTATTTAGGAGAAGGATGGAAGTGACCAAGATCTTGTGTGATAATCAGAGTTGCATCAAACTCTCTGAAAATCCAGTATTTCATGATTTGTCGAAGTACATTGATATCAGGTGTAATTTTGTCAGAGACTATGTCCAATGAGGAGCAATACAGTTGAGGTACACTCCTACAGGAGAACAGGTGACAAACATCCTCACCGATGCTCTAGGAAGAACAAAGTTGGTTTATTTCAGGGAGAAGATGGGGATGGTGAAGAATCCATTTCAGTAGCAGAAATAGATAAGTGTCGGGAGTTGCGGTGCAACAGTTAGCAATGGCAGTGCTATGGGCAACATGATGCAGCATGTTGAGCTGCAGTACAGATGTAGCAGTGACAGTGGTAGTGTCATGGAAAATAGTACAGGAAGTAGCAGTGCAGTGGATGTGGGGTAGCAAGCCAAGCCTCAACATAGAGGACCGATGCGGAGGATCAATGTGATGCTTTTATGGTGAAGCATCGCTAAAAGCACATTCCTCACTAATAGGGAGTGTATATTTTAGGTGGCATCGGATGTGCTCTAGCCTTGAAATTTGGAGGAGAGGCTAAGGCACATGACATCTTCAAGACCCAGAAATTGTTTTGAGAAATTCCACCCGGATGAGGAGTTATTAAAATAATTAATATTTTTGATGGGTTCCTAAGTCTAAAGTTAGGAAAATAAAAATATTAATGGGTATTAATAAAGATAAGGGTGAGAAGCTTCTAAGAGATGAGGATCAAGTCTACTTTAATCTTAGTCGTTGATTAGAGATGTTGATTTGGGGTAGCATAGGATGTGCTCTAGCCACGGAAATTGGTGGAGAGGCTAAAGCACACGAGATCTCCAATAACCAGAAATGGTTTGGGCAGATTCTAAACGGTTTGGGAGATATTAAAATAATTAATATTTTTAATGGAGTCCCTAAGTCTAAACTTAGGGAAAATAAAATATTAATGTGAATTAATATAAAACTATCTTAGAAGGGTCCAAAAGTCATGGATCAAGCTAGAGTTAACCTTAGCCGTTGATTAGGGAGTTAATCTCGGTCATTGAATTGTCAACGAGAAAAGTATATAAGGAGGCTTGAGGGTCACTTGGAGAACACACCGAGTTGATCAAGATTTCGACTTTTTGGGGCTGGGTTTGCTGAGGCAGTTGAGAGAGTGATTATCATTCTAGGTTGTCATTGATGTCAATATAGCAGTGTTTATGATGGAAAATTCTTTGATACAATATTTGCCCATTGATCATAATGCTCATAGTGATGAAAGTTTGATATATGATGATATAATGACGCGAGAGGTCAATTGAACAAAAATTGAACAACAAATGACGCAGGAGATCGATTGAACAACAATTGAAAAACAAATGACGCAGGAGGTCAATTGAACAACAAATGATGCAGGAGGTCGATTGAACAACAATTGACGTAGGAGATCAATTGACTTCTATTGACCAATAATTGAACAACGATAACAAAGGAGTAAAGAAGCAAAGAGGAACACATCGGCTGAGGTGCATAAACAGTGTTAACGGAGGAGTTAACAGTAATATTGCATGAAATACAGGAGAAATATCAGAGGAGTTAACATATCTGAGGAGTATTGTAGAGTATTAGAGGAGTTAACATATCAGAAGAGCGGGGGTAGGAAAGTACAGACTCCCTTGATCGTGGCTGAAGTCTCACACTCAATCCTCTTCGTCGATCTCATAGTCAACCCTTAGATCACGGTCAACTACAGGGGTTAAGGCCGATTATTAATCCATGTGCCAGTCGAAGTCCCACAAACTATCGATTGAGATAACATTGTGGACCCGCTGCACCATTATAATACATCTTAAATAAATATCGCATCTGCCATACTGCAAGTGTTTAAAGCCTTGTCACGTTAAAACCTCTGATCACGATATTATTATGGACTCGATTGCTCCATTATAACACACCCTATTGTAATATCACATCCGCTGTGTTAGAACTTTCATATCGCAATTCATAAATGGATGTCACAGTAAAAACTGTGATTGCGATATTATGGTGGACCCGACTGCACCACTATGACATAACTTATTGGAATATCGCATCCGTGGCGTATCACAAGTCTTGAAGAAATGTATCGATGGTAAACCGCCGATTGCGATTAAGGTGATGATGTGGCACGTGGGATCTCCATATGGGTAGCGTATCTCGGGCATCTATCACAAAGAAGAGGTAATAGTTCGTGAACTTGAAGGAACAGAGGAAGCCGAATGGTCAAGCAAACGAAAGAAGAAGTCGAAAAGTCGAGAAAACAAAGGTCTAGCAGAAAATGAAGGTACAAAAGAAGCTGAAGATCGAGAGAGAGAAAGATGTGCAAGAGGATAGAAGTAAGTCGTAGGTCTAGCAGGGTTGGGAGTAGGGAATAATTACCAAACATATCTAGACAATATACAATAGAAGGATTGGTGTTCTTGGAGTTGGTGCTCCTAAATCCAAGGTTGGTGCCTTGACAAGATCGAGTTGGTGCTCTGGAGGTTGAAGCCTCACAAAAAGTCCAAGTTGGTGCTTGGCAACTGGTTGAAGCCCTATATACATTGTACTTGATTTATTGTAAAGATTATATTAATAAAAGCATTTATTCCTATCGTTCATTTTGTGTTCTAAATATAAATGATTTAACTGATAAAAATAACAATTGAAAAGTAATATTGATCACCCCCCTCTTAGTATTTCCAACAATTGGTATCAAATCTAGGTTCTTCATATCAGCCTAACAACTAGAAGAAGGATTCTTAGTCACAATGAGAAATCAAGAAGTGTCAAGAAGACCTCCTCTGTTCGATGACACAAATTTTGGTTTTTGGAAAAAAAGAATGTCCTACTACTTAATGTTCCTTGGACCTGAAGTTTGGCATTTGGTTTTAAATGATTACACAGCACCTTCCACTCTTCCAACAAATCAAGATGAAAGGAAAGCTTACATTGCAAATGGAAAAGCCTTAAATTCCATCACTAGTGGAATCAATGATTCTGAATTCACAAAAGTCATGAATTGTGACTCGGCCAAAGAAGTATGGGATAAGCTAGTTAGCTTATACGATGGGGACTCCAAAGTTAAGAAGGAAAAGCTTGAAACTCAGAAGGAAATTTGAAATTATGAAAATGGATGATGAAGAAGATATTGCGTCATACTTTCTCCGAGTAGCTGAAGTGGTCAACTCTCTTAAAGGATTGGAAGAAAACATTGAAGAAAGCACTATTGTTCAAAAGGTCTTAAGATTTCTCCCAGACAGATTTGACTCCAAAGTATGTGCTATAGAAGAAATGAAGGACCTAGATATTCTCAAGATGGATGAACTTCATGGAATCCTCATTGCCTATGAGATGAGAAAAAGAATCCCAAGTTCCAAAGATGCAGCATTCAAGGCCTCAAAATCAAAAAAGGGGAAAGAATGGAATACCAGTAGTGATGACTCCGATGTTGAATCCGAATTGGCACAATTTGTACGAAAAATAAATAAAGGATCTAAGTTAAAAGGTAAGTACCCTCTTATTTGTTTCAAATGTGGAAGAATAGGTCATTATGCTACAAAATGTCCTCATAAGCATGATAGTAACGGTGAGGAAAATTCTAAAAAGATGATATACAAAAAGAAAGAGTTCAATAAGAAGAATTTCTTCTCTAAGCAAGATGAGTTTGATGAAGGTGAATTTGTAGTCATCAAAAAGAAATCAACTAATCAGTTCCCTCACCGCAAAGGAGGTAATGAAGAATCAGATGAAGAAAATGACCATGTTGGAAGCCAAGAAGTATTATTCATGGCATTCACAAATGATGATGATTCTAGTCTAGAAGGAAATGTAGATGAATTGTTAATAAGTTCCATTGAAGAAAATGAGAAATTACAAAATAAAATCATCTCTCTCAAGGTAGAAAACGAGGAAACAAAAAGAAGGGAAGACTTCTTCAAAAATAAGTTAAAAGAAAAAGAAGAAATTTGTGAAGAACGTGAAGCTAAAATAGTATCTCTGAGGAAGGAATTGGAGCAAGTCAAAAAGGGTTGGGAAAGCACTCAAATACCTGAGTCTATCCTAAATAACCAAAAACCTCAACATGACAAATCTGGAATAGGTTTTAAAGGAGAATCATCAAGTACTAAGAATAATGCGAAAAGCTATGTCAACATACTTTCCAGCAACCCAAAAGAAGAAAGATTATTTCATCAAAGGTCCATCTCAAATCCAAAGAATGAAGAGAGAGTAACTCCAAGGAAGAATGTTGATTCAAATCATGGCTATTACAACAGGTACAAGACTATCTTTTTTGGGGATTGTTTTTATTGTACAAATTTTGGTCATCAAGCTAAACATTGCATGGCGCATAAGAATGAAACACAAAAATTGAAGGATCAAACAAACAAACCATATGGCCTCATAGGGCAAGGAAAAATCAAGACCTACAACACTTTTGATCCCTTGGCCAAATTTGATCCAATTTGCTAATTATGTAATGATAATGGACATAATGAACAAAATTGCCCCCTCAAAAGAAAAAAAGCAAAAAATGAGAATCCCAACATGGATAAATGTGGCCTAGCTCTATGTGTTCACAGTGATGAAAATCATTGGTTTGTGGATAGTGGGTGCTCCAGACATATGACAAGGGACAAAAGGAAGTTTGTCTCATTGAACAAAAAGGAAGGAAATGTATCCTTTGGAAGTGGATCTGCCAAAAATTGCTGGAAAAGGAACCGTTACCCTTATTAATGGAAAAGGAAAGGCTCAAAATGCTTTGCTAGTAAATGGGCTCAAATACAATCTCCTGAGTGTTAGCCAAATCTGTGACCAAGCACATAATGTTGTCTTTAGCACTAAAGATTGTGAAATAAGAAACTCTCCCTCGGGGGAACTTGTGGGGAAAGGAGTTAGAACATCAGATAACGTCTACATTCTGAACAAAACTCAAGAAGATAAATGTCACTTAAGTCAAACAGATGAAAGTTGGTTGTGGCACAAGCAACTTGGACATACAAGTTTCAATAACTTGATCAATATCAGCAAGATTAATGCAATATGAGACATCCCAAAGTTATTGAAGCCAAATCAAGGAGTATGTGGTCCATGTCAACATGGAAAACAAACTAGAACCAGCCACAAGACCAAGGAGTTCTCTACATCAAAACCTTTGTAGATCATCCATGCTGATTTATGTGGACCAACTAGAACTCCGGCACTCCAAGGAGAAAGGTACTTTTCCTTATTTGTTGATGACTATAATAGAATGATGTGGGTATATTTCATAAAATATAAATCCGAAGCATTTGAATGTTATAAGAATCTTAAAGCTTTTGTAGAAAATGAAAAGGATTCTAAGATTAAATGTCTTAGAATGGATAGAGGGGGAGAATTCACATCAAAAGAATTTGATGAATTTTGTAAAGTACATGGAATCGAAAGAGAACTCTCTGCTGCCAGAACACCCAAGCAAAATGGGGCAGTTGAAAGAAGAAACCGAACAGTTGAAGAAATGGAAAGAACAATGTTAATAGCAGCTGACTTGCAGCCAAAATTCTGAAGAGAAGCAGTTGGGACAACTGTTTATACCTTGAATCGAACTCAACTAAGACCAAATAATGAGAAGACTCCTTATGAATTATGGAATGGAAAACCTACTTCAGTAAAATACTTTAAGATTTTTGGAAGCAAGTGCTTCATAAAAATCAATGATGGCTCACCAAGAAAATTTGATTCTTGGGTTGACGAAGGGATATTCCTTGGATATTCTACAAGGAGCAAAGCCTACAAGTGCTACAATAATTGACTACGGAAAATAGTGGAAAGCATTGATGTGAAGATTGATGAAGACCTTCAAGAAAAAGAAATTGAACATCATGAAGTTGACCCTCTCATTGAAAAAGAACCTGAAAAAGAGGAAAAAGATCAAGAAAAACATAAGGAAAAAGAACCATCTCAAACCCCTTCAAAGATGAAGTTTCTCCAAAAACATCACCTAGAAGAGCAGATTATCGGCAATATAGATGAAGGGATGCAAACTCAAAGAAGGATGCCAAGTACACCAAAGAAAAATGATGTTGCTCTTCTATCCATGATCGAACCACAAACATTTACTCAAGCAAGGATCCTCATTGGGTAAAAGCCATGGAAGAAGAAATGTCTCAAATTGAGAAAAATGAAACATGGGAGCTGGTACCTCGTCCAAAGGATAAAAATATAATTGGAACCAAGTGGGTGTTCAAAAACAAAATGAATGAAGATGGACAAATCATCAGAAATAAGACAAGGCTTGTTTGTAAAGGTTATTCACAAATTGAAGGAATTGACTTTGAAGAAACTTTTGCACTAGTAGCTCGTGCAGAAGCTATAAGGATGTTCTTGGCATTTTCTTGCTCAAAAGGATTTAAAATCTATCAAATGAACATAAAATCAGCATTTCTGAATGGGGAACTCAAGGAAGAAGTCTACATGGAGCAACCAGAAGGGTTTAATCTAGCAGAAGGAAAAGACTTTGTTTGTAAGCTGAAAAAGGTATTATATGGGTTGAAACAATCTCCTAGAGCTTGGTACGCAAGATTGGATCACTATCTACAACAACAAGGCTTCAATAAAGGGGTGGCAGGAAGTAATCTCTAAATAAAGGCAGATGAGGATAAGTTACTAGTCACACTTGTCTATGTTGATGATCTGATTTTTGCTAGTAATAATGATGAGATGAGCCATGAGTTTGCTCAAAATATGTCAAAAGAGTTCGAGATGTCGATGATAGGAGAGTTATCTTACTTCCTTGGACTACAAGTATCTCAAACCATGGCAGGCATGTTCATATCTCAAGACAAATATCTTAAAGACATGCTTAAAAGATATGGAATGGAAGACTGTGCACCCATGAGCACACCTATGACCATAGATTGCAGCTTTAGCAAAGATGATGATTCTCCTCTGATAGATGCAACTCATTATAGGTCAATAATTGGAGCCCTTCTATACTTAACTACTACGAGACCTGACATTATGCAAGCAGTAGGAATGGTGGGAAGATTTCAATCAACTTCTAAACAATCCCATTTGTTGGCTGTAAAAAGAATTCTCAGATGCTTGAAAGGAACTCCTGATTTTGGTCTTTGGTACCCTAAGAGCTCAACTCTTACTGTGACTGCATACACCGTGCTGATTGGGCTGGAAGTGTCAATGATCGGAAAATTACTCGTGGAAATGCATTCTTCCTGGGAGATTGTCTAGTATCTTGGCTCAGCGAAAAAAAAATCCATATCACTATCTACAGCTAAAGCCGAGTGTATAGCTGCACAGATTGTTGTACTCAAATATTATGGATGAAGGAAGCTATGAAAGATGTCAACATAGGTACAAATCAACCAATCACCATCTATTGTGATAACACAAGTGCTATCAGCCTCAGTAAAAATCCAGTGATGCACTCAAAGACCAAACATATACCAATCAAGTATCATTTCCTTCGTGAACAAGTAGCTGAACAAAACATCATCTTGGCATATATCAATAGTAAGGAACAGATAGCTGATATTTTCACAAAACCTCTTCCTCAAAAAGCATTTGAACATCTTCATCAAAAGATGGGGGTTATTTCTTTAGCATCACATTAAGTTGATTCATAAAGATGTTGCATGACAAGGGGCGCAGTTCGATAGGGGGAGTGCACTCCTTTGCCATTGATGTCAAAGGGGGAGAGAAGAAGAATATTGCCATCAATGACAAAGGGGGAGATTGTTATTCTAGGTTGTCATTGATGTCAATATAGCAGTGTTTGTGATGGCAAATTCTTTGATACAATGATTTCCCATTGATGCCCATTGATCATAATGCTCATAGGGATGAAAGTTTGATATATGATCATATAATGACGTGGGAGATCGATTGAACAACAATTGAACAACAAACGATGCAGGAGGTCGATTGAACAACAAATGACGCAGGAGGTCGACTGAACAGCAATTGAACAACAAATGACGCAGGAGGTCGATTGAACAACAATTGAACAACAAATGACGCAGGAGGTTGATTGAACAACAATTGACGCAGAAGGTCAACTGAATTCTATTGACCAACAATTGAACAACGATATTAGAGGAGTAAAGAAGCAAAGAGGAACACATTGGCAGAGGTCCATAAACAGTGTTAACGGAGGACTTAACAGTAATATCGCATGAAATACCGGAGAAATATCAGAGGAGTTAACATATCGGAGGAGTATTGTAGAGTATCAGAGGAGTTAACATATCGGAAGAGTGGGGGTAGGAAAGTATGGACTTCCTTGATCGTGGCTGAAGTCCCGCACTCAATCCTAGCCGTCGATTTCATAGTCAACCCTTAGATCACAGTCAACTGCAGGGGTTAAGGTCGGTTTTTAATCCATGTGCCAATCGAAGTCTCGCAAACAGTCGATTGAGATAACATTGTGGACCCGCTGCACCATTATAATACATCTTAAAGAAATATCGCATCCGCCATACCGCAAGTGTTTAAAGCCTTGTTACGTTAAAACCTCTGATCGCGATATTATTATGGACTCGATTGCTCCGTTATAACACGTTCTATTGTAATATCGCATCTGCTTTGTCAGAACTTTCATATCACAATTCATAAATGGATGTCACAGTAAAAACTGCGATTGCGATATTATGGTGGACCCGACTGCACCACTATGACATAACTTATTGGAATATTGCATTCGTTGTATATCACAAGTCTTGAAGAAATGTAACGATGGTAAACCGCCAATTGTGATTAAGGTGATGATGTGGTATGTGGGATCTCCATATGGGTAACGTATCTCGGGCATCTCTCACAGAGAAGAGGTAACAGTTCGAGAACTTGAAGGAACAAAGGAAGCCAGACGGTCAAGCGAACAAAAGAAGAAGTTGAAAGGTCGAGAAAACAAAGGTCTGGCAGACGATGAAGGTACAAAAGAAGCCGAAGATCGAGAGAGAGAAAGGTGTGTAGGAGGACAGAAGTAAGTCGTAGGTCTAGTAGGGTTGGGAGCAGAGAATAATTACCAAACATATCTAGACAATATACAATAGAGGAATTGGTGTCGTTGGAGTTGGTGGTCCTAAATCCAAGGTTGGTGCCTTGACAAGATAGGGTTGGTGCCCTGGAGGTTGGAGCCTCACAAAAAGTCCAAGTTGGTGCTTGACAACTGGTTGAAGCCCTATATACATTGTACTTGATTTATTGTAAAGATTATATTAATAAAAGCATTTATTCATGTCGTTCATTTTGTGTTCTAAAATAAATGATTTAACTGATAAAAATAACAATTGAAAAGGAATGTTGATTCACACCCCCCCCTCAATATTTCCAACAGTGATCAGAGTTGTAGCTGAGGGGCAGTGAATACAGAAGCAGAGAGGCAGAGATAGCACTAGGATGATCAGCACAGTAGCCGAGAGTGAGGGACGCAGAACCAGCTAGGGGTTCGCGTAGAGCCAGCCAGGAGTTGCGTAGTGCCTCAAAGGGCCAGCACGAGTGACGCAAAGGGCCAGAGGGACGACGCAGTGCCTCTAGAGGCTGACGCATGCCAAGCCAGAGTGACGCTGGGCAAACGCTGGGCCAGAAAGGGCCGACGCTAGGGTTTTGTGGGGCAAATTGATGCTGTGAAGCTGCTGGAGTGATTATCCGGGGTTTCATCTAGAACATTTGTCTCCAAGTGAGAGGTACTACTGCCGAGATTATTCTCTCTTGGGTGAGCCGGTTTTGGCACCCAGATTGTATTACAAACTGCACAATAAATCAAACCCTCAGATAGCTGCATCGGTTTTCCCGCATTGGGTTTTTCTAGGGACATTGGTCCAAAAACAATGATGTCACTTGTGTGCTTGTTTTGTTTCCTTCAGTTGATGATCCGTAATGTGTTGAGTATGTACTTGTATTTATTTCCAGTATTTACATGGTAAATAACTTGTTAATTAACACAAGAAGTAGGTAGAAATAAATTAGTAAAGTACCTGAAGGATTTCTAACAGTTAGACTTAGAAATTCCAACATGGTATCGGAGGGTGGTTGCAGATCATAGGAGAACTGAGGACATCAGCCGAGCAGAGCAACAGCAACAGAAAATAGCTGTCCCAAGTGACAGAAGTTGTTCCTAGCAAAGAAGCAGCAAGGAAGGGTGACGTAGTGCCTGCGTCACCAAGTTTGAGCCAGGAAGTGGATCAGCGCAGTGGTAGAGGGGAGCAAACTCGACCTACGTAGTGCCCGGTCATCTTTCTCAGTCAAGAAGGATTGACATCCATGGCCAGGAGGTGCGGATTTTGCTGGTGTCGAGATTGCGCATAGCCTAGAAGCTCTAACCTTCAATTTGGTGGGGCTTAGGAGGCTGTGGGTACGTTGCAGAGTAAAGCTGGTGTTGGGGTACTGTAGTCAGAACAGTGTCTAACAGGGCAAGACCAAGGAGGAGGAAGTTGCTGCCGAGGATTTCTAGCCAGGAAATAGTGGTGCAGCTACACTAAGGATCAGAGTGGGGGCATCTCGACATTGGCAGAGGGATTTCCAGGAGGGAAATCGAGGCTCAGAGGGAGTCACACCGAGAACTTCCAGGAGGGAAGTAGAGGAGCAACGAGATGGCAATGAACAGGGTAAGAGACCAAGACAGGTTGGATGGAGCCTCAAACTTCGTAGTCTAGAAGGCCAGAATCTTATCCGTTCTAGATAGGAACTGTCTCAAGCAATTCGCCTTGAGGACAATAGCGGTCCCAATTGACCTGGCTGATAACAATAAGTACGAGGATGCAATGGCGAGGGCCAAGAGCATCATCCTTGACGGAGTCAAGGACCATGTAGTACCACACGTTGTCGAGAAGAATACGACAAATGAGATGTGGGAGGCCCTAAAGAAGTTGTATCAGCATACTTACGTGTAGAGGAAGATGCTACTAGAAAATCCGCTACGGTCATACCAAATGCAAAAGGGAGAATAGATCGACCCCTTCCTCGGTCAATTGAAGGAGATCCAGGATCAGCTGACTTCCATAGGAGCCACGCCGGATCAAGAATTGATGGTGAGAACAGCCTTGAATGCAATCTCAGAAGACTAGGAGGTGTTTGTCCAGAGTATACTAGGCAGGGCGACCCTTCCAGATTGGGAGGAAATGTGGGCGGCTCTTTGCCAAGAAGAGATCAGAAGGCTAAGCAAGGCGAGAAGCAACGGCAAGGGGATCAGAATCAAGAGGGAGGAAGAGGAGGATGTTGCCCTAACATCTGAGGGAAAGCAGGAGAAACGGAAGAAGGACCTCTCCAAGGTCAAATGCTTCAACTGTGGGGAATTGGGTCACTATGTGAGCCAGTGTTCGAGGAAGAAGAGCAAGGGAGAGGCTTCCGAGACCAAGGTTGCACCAACAAGGGTGGAGAAGGAATTGGAAACAGATGATGATTGTGCCATGAGTGCTCACATGCCACTTGTGCGGAAGTGGGGAGACATCGAGCTGTAGTCAGACAAACTACAGGCGATGAGGGGTAGGATCCTCGATGTACCCAACCTCTTGGATTATACCTTGCTACAGGAGCCCCGAAGAGGAGTAGCAGGATTGGCAGATGTCAGTAGAGATGGATGCGGATGAAGTGAGAGAGGGAGCTATAGTGCAGGAGTAGTAGGACAACGTGAGGCAGCAGCGCAGAGATCAGAGAGGGAGCACTTGTCAGTAACAGAGGGAGCTTTAACATCGGGATTGTTTCTAGCCAGACGGAGATGTCAAAGTTGGGAGATCAATTACTTACTTCTCAATAACTGAGTTGCAATGTAGCAGTTAGCAATGGCAATGCTATAGACAACACTATGCAACATGATGAGAGGGGTTGCAGTGCAGATGTAGCAGTGGCAGGGCCATGGGCAGTAGCACGGTTGCAGAGGGAGCTGCTGTACATATGCAGCAGTGGCAGTGGCAGGGCCATGGGTAGAAGTACATGATGCAACAGTGCAGAGGATGTTGGGCAACAGACCTAGCATCAGCATAGGAACCGATGTCGGATGATCAGGGTGATGCTCAGTGCGGAGTATTACTAGAGCACAGTCCTCGCTAAGAAGGAGTGTTGATTTTGGGTAGCATGAGATGTGATCTAGCCACGAAAATTGGTTGAGAGGCTAAAGCACCTGAGATCTCCAATACCCAGAAATGGTTTGGGCAGATTCTAAACAGTTTGGGAGATATTGAAATAATTGATATTTTTAATGGAGTCCCTATGTCTAAACTTGTGGAAAATAAAATATTAATGTGAATTAACATATAACTGTGTTAGAAGGGTCCAAAAGTCATGGATCAAGCCAAAGTTAATCTTAGTCGTTGATTAGAGACTTAATCTCGGCCGTTGAATTGTCAACGAGAAAAGTATATAAGGAGGCTTGAGGGTAACTTGGAGAACACACCAAGTTGATCAAGATTTCGACTTTTTGGGGCTGGGCTTGCTAAGGAAGTCAAGAGAGTGATCAGAGTTGCAACTGAAGAGCAGTGAATATAGAAGCAGAGAGGCAGAGATAGGACCAAGAGGATCAACGCAGTAGTCGAGAGTGAGGGATGCAAAACTAGCCAGGGGTTCACGCAAAGCCAGCCAGGGCTCACACAGATGCAGCTAGGCACTGCAAAGTACCTCAGAGGCCCAGCGCGGGTGACACAGAGGGCCAGAGGACTAACGCAGTGCCTCTAGAGGCTGATGCAGGCCAAGCCAGAGTGACGTTGGGCTAGAAAGGGCTGACGCTGTCCCTAGAGGCTGACGTTGGGGTTTCGTGGGGCAGATTGAAGCTGTGAAGCTGCCAGAGTGATTATTCGGGGTTTCAGTGGGAACATCTGTCTCCGACTGAGAGGTACTACTGCCGAGATTATTCTGTTGGTTGAACCGGTTTTGGCACCTAGATTGTATTCAGAAACTGCATAATAAATCAAACCCTCGGATACCTGCACAGGTTTTCCCGCATTGGGTTTTTTTGGGGACATTAGTCCAAAAACAATGATGTCACTTGTGTGCTTGTTTTGTTTCCTTCAGTTGATGATCTGTAATGTGTTGAGAATGTACTTGTATTTATTTCTAGTATTTACATGGTAAATAACTTGTTAATTTACAGAACAAATAGGTAGGAATAAATCTTTAAAGTACATGAAGGATTTCTAACAGTTAGACTTAGAAATTCCAACAAGAGACTTAATCTCGGTCATTGATTCATGAAAAATAAAAGTATAAGAGAAGACTTGAAGATCATTTGGAGATACATTGACAGATATTCAGTATCTCAAGGAAAATCGATTCTCAAGAGAAGGAGATCGATTTCAGAGGGAGAGTTGCAGGGTGGAGGAAGAGGAGGGCATCAGCAGTAGTCAGTTACTGAGGAGGAGGTGATGCAGGGGCATTGAGAGACAACGCAGAGTGAGATGCAGTCCAGAGGAGAGACGTAGCCCTCACGCAAGCTGACGCAGAGGGATGCAAAGCCACTCAGAGCCACGTTAAGCCATGCAGAGTGACGCAGAGGTGACGCAGGAGTGGGAGAAGGGTCTCCAAAGTGTCAGAAAGGTTCCAAGGGAAAGTCTCAAGTGTTTTCTTTCAGTTTCTCTGTAAATTCATTCCTTGTAAAAGCGATTGTTGTTGAAGTTTAATAAAACCTTCATCTATTGCACCAGTTTTCCCGCATTGGTTTTTCCGAGGGACATTTGTCCGAAAACAACTGTGTTGATGTGATTGGTTCCTGTCCATGTATTTTCTCTATGTCATTATGTGATCAATGTAGTAGAATTTATTTTAATATTTGTTGAAGGGATTCCATAAATAACTTATTGTAAAGAATAAGTAGGTGAAATAAATCAGTTGTTGTAGTAGAATTTCAAATTAGAAATTTTCACATCTGGGAGACTGCGTCACTTCTTTGCTGGATCGATTTTCTCACAGGAGTTTCGACTTCAGCCCTCCCAGCTCAAAATATTGAACTCCCAGCAAAATCTCAAACTCTTGATTATTATCTCGCACTGCCAATGCAAGAACCCTCTTGGCCTGCATGAGCTCCTTCCTGGGCTGCGTAGGCCTCTACGCTGCCTCTCTGATGCTATTGCTACCTCTCTGCCTAGTACTTGTTGGCTCGGAACTCCTTTCTGATCCAACTCTCTATTACTGCGCCTCTCACTGCAACATATCACTTGTTTGAATTTCTCAACAAACCTCTATGAAAATTCTATGACTGCAACAATTGATTTATTTTTCCTTCTTATTTCCCAATAAGTTATTTAAGAAAAAACCCTTTAGTAAACATTAAAATAAATTTTGCTGCAGATATCACACCATAATAAAGAAACAAACACATGCACAAAAATCAACACATCAACACGATATTTTGGACAAATGTCCCCAGAAAAACCCAATGCGGGAAAACCGGTGCAACAGAGGAGGATTTTATTATTCAACATTTCTTTAATACAACAGGGCGCCAAATTGGCTTACCCAACAAAGAACAAATTCTCCAACACTTCTCTCGATCTCAGTGTTAGGCTTACTGGCCTCTATGCAGCTCCCAGACCCTTTGTCTCAGCTGCTGCCTCTTTGTGTCAGCACTGGGCCTCTCTGCATCACCCACGTAGGCCTTCCAGTGACTGCGCAGTCTGCTGCCTCTGCATCTGCCTCTCCAACCTCTGTGTTGTTCTTCAGGTGTTGTTCCTGACTCTCCGTTCTGTACTCACTACCTCCTGCTGCTCTCCAGACCACTAGTTCGAATTTCTTAGCTAACCTCGCTCTAAAAATCGAACTCACTGGTCTCCCTCAGTGTGTCTTTCACCTGACCCTCAAGCCTCTTCTTATACTTTTCCATTTCGTCCTTCAACAGTTGAGATTAAATCTCTAATCAATGGCTAAGATTAGATTTGACTTGATCCATGACTTTTGGAACCTTCTAACCCAGTTTTATATTAATACCCATTAATATTTATTTTTTTTAAGACTAGACTTAGGAACTCCATTAAAATATTAATTATTTTAATATCTCCCAAACCGGTTAGAATTTGCCCAAACCATTTATGGGTCTTGGATATCTCATGTGCTTTAGCCTCTCCACCAATTTTCATGGCTAGATCACATACAATGCTACCCCAAATCAACAACCTCGCCCCAAAAAAATCGAACTGTCCGATCTCTCAAGTGTATCTCCAACTGACCCTCAAGCCTCCTCTTATACTTTTCCTGTTGATGAATCAATGACTGAGATTAAGTCCCTAATCAATGACTAAGATTGAAATAGATTTGATCTTCGTCACTTAGAAGTTTCTCACCCAAATTCTTATTAATGCCCATTAATATTTTTATTTTCTTATGTTTAGACTTAGGAACCCATTAAAAATATTAATTATTTTAATAACTCTTGATCTCGATGGAATTTCTCCAAACGATTTCTGGGTTTTGGAGATCTCATGTGTCCTAGCCCCTCCACAAAATTTCGAAGCTAGAGCACATCCGATGCTACCCGAAATCAACATATTTGAGTCATGTCGGTTGACATTTAAAAGAGAAAGAAATTTATTTATTATTTAGTTTATCAAAGGTCTGTCGAAATTCTAAGTCAGCCCTCTCTTTGTGAAGTCATCCTGAATGACTCTTGGGCACCCTACTAAACAGCTATATAAAGACTCCCATTCGAGCTCTTTGAAGAAACAAGCAACAAGTCACAAAAAGGAATTCAATCTTTGCAATTGAAGAAATCCAAGGCATAGAAGAATTCTATGAAAGGAGGGTACCAAACTCTTTTATTATCTATACTTATGAAATTATCTAAAGGAACTGAGAAAAAGATATTTCTTGTAGCTGAAGTCTGCAACTATCTGAAGCGTGCAATCAAGGGCTAGAGTTTGAAGGTGATCACAGTCTATAACAAGACTGAACCTCTAAAGCTTTTCTGAAGTACAGTGATAGGGTTGAGGGTCTGCAAGAGGAGCTATAGTTCTATGAAAGAGTCAAAATATTTGAAGTAGTCTAGAATTTGTGACAAAGTCTAGACTTTAAAGTTACCTAAAGTTTGCATCAAGATTGAAGTTGTTTGGAGCCAAGATTCTTAACAACTGCAACTAGGTCAAAGTTCTGAATTGTCTACAGTTGACCATTTACTTTGACTTGGAGAGGAGGGCTGAATTAGAACCAATAAAGGAGTCTTTGGTCATAGGTTGGTATCTCAATTTTTATTTGATTCAATAAGAAGAAGATTGTTGGGTTTTCCCCTTTTGAGGGGTTTTTCCCTGGCTTGAAAGCCTAAATCTTGTCTCTTACTTCTTTGTGACCTTGGAAGAATAATTTGTGTAAATTCTTGATAAAGAAAGAAAAATAAATAATAGAAGAATGAAAATTAAGTCTCACAAGTAATTACCAAGTAAGAAAATCTACTTTACCTGTGATTTTCTAACATCCATATCAACCCTTGGCCTTAGAATTTCCAAAAAACATCGCTTAGGGCCTCAAAATGGCCTCGGAAGTTTGGGACCCAGAATACCATAAAAAACTTCCAAGAAGATAGAGAACTATTGAGTTAGTGGAAGAGGTGGGTGGCCATCAAATATCCACTTGGATCATGTCACCTCACCAACCCTCTTCAACATTTTAGCCCAACACTCATTTAGCTCAAAGGGTGGCCATCAATATCCACCCAGATCATGTCACCTCACCAACCCTCTTCTACATTTTAGCCTAACAATCGTTTAGCTCAAGGGGGCTTCCCTAGAATAGGATTGTTCGGATATTAGAGAATGAATTCCAAGGTGATATGAAGAGTAAATCTAGCAAAGCAATTTTGTATTTAATTAAGAAAAAAAAGGATAAATGGAAGGAAGGGAGACTAGATCATTTCCATTGGGTATATGGGGTCCACTAAGGCTCTTCTTTTAGAAATTACAAGTGAAAATAAAATAATAAGTAGGTTTGTCGACTACAAACCTTAATAAATCACCTTGGTATCTCAACAAGTTTCTAGAAGTTCAAGGGGAAAATTCTCCACTAGAATTCCTCGAATGTCTTTGAGAAGGGATTTATCAAAGAATGTAGAAGAGAGTGCACCCCCCCTGCTAGAGAAGCAACACCGCATTTGCAACCATTCAATATAAAATGCCACAAGGAGATGGTGAGTACCACTTATGAAATCATACACAAGGCCATGTATCCATTCAACATCCATTCATTGAGAAACATCGCAACATAACATCTTCATAAAAGCACTCTAGCTAGCCATCCATAGCATAAAAGAAAAAAAGAAGTCTCCAACAGATTTTCACTTAAATTCTAAGGGATTCTCCCCCAATCCAACCATGAGTGATAATGAGGAAGGATATCTCTATTTTTAGAGTGATGCTCACCTTCCCTCACAATAAAATAATAATATCTCATAATAGATCCTAAAATCTATCCTAATCAAAGTAAAATAAAATTTTCTACAATTAATTATTCTAAAATACAATATAATAAAGTGGTCAAGCCACATGTATAATGATCAAGATGAAAAGAGCCCTCAAAGGGTAGGACATCTCCATAAGTGAGAGAAAATAATGTCTCTATGATGCAACATCCTGCCTCCAAGGTCTTCCCTAAGGTTTGTATCCCCCATGAATCATGCAAATAAAGCTTCCAAGTCTTCCTCAAAGGTGGATGGTGAAGTCTTCAAGGTGAAAACATTCTCCAGTGATGAGAGTAAAAATTATCAAAGGGGGTGGCCCCTCAAAACAACACCACAAGTCAAATGTAAAGTGTACTAATCCTCATCAATGTGTAAAGTAAGGCTTCTAGATCCATCATTTTCTTTATGTATAATCATAAATTTGTTGGCCGCTCATATATCCACAACTTAACGATTATGTCTTCAATAGGGCTGGATTTTTCCTCATTCTAGAGAGTCCTTTGACCTGTTCTTTAAAAATTGCTTCAGCAGTTACATTAGTTCTCCTCTGTGTTGGACATCCTTCAACCAGTCTAACAACACTCCTCATATGAGGGATCTTATGTGGACATTTACCCAAGAGATTGACACTCCTCATATGAGGGATCTTATGTGGACATTTACCCAAGACAGCGCTATGATTCTTTCCATAATTGAAACATCCTATCCGTATGTTCCATAAATCCTCCAATTAGTCCACACAATCTCCAAAACACAACCATAATGCCTTCACATGCCAAGTCACCCAACAGCTATATGATTCTTCCAATGTTCGGAATGCTCTCTTCTTGGGCTCTTTCAATGGTTTAGGATGACATGCTAATTGTCAAAAGGGTGCTCCTCGACTGGATTTGGTCATGTCATGGGAAATTCAACGCGCCAACTGCTTTTTGATAGGATAATTTGACCCCTTCTATGTAAACTCTATTCACTGGAAGTAGGATATAAGGCCTTTTAAGGGGTGTTCCAATCCACACCTTTCCATGCTTTATGCTAGTTGTGAAACACAGTTTAGCAGCCCTTCCCAGTGAAGGATTTCTGTGTACTTTATCATTTATTGTATCATCTAACATAACCATGACCTTAACCAGACTTTGAATGGGCTACAGGATCAGGGCTTCTAGTCTCAACTATAGGTATATACCATACTCCAAGAACTCAAAATTATTCTTGGGGTTGTTCTTTAAATTTTGGAATAGGACTGTCAAAGAACAGTGCACTAGTAACTCTTTATCCTCTTCCATTTGTTGATTTAGGGTAGACTTGGCTATGCTTTAGCCACGAAAATTGGTGGAGAGGCTATAGCACATGATATCTCCAAGACCATAAATGGTTTGGAAAGATTCTAAACAGTTTGAGAGATATTAAAATAATTAAATTTTTAATGGAGTTCCTAAGTCTAAACTTAGGAAAAATAAAATATTAACGGGTATTAATATGAAAATTGGTTAGAAGAGTCCAAAAGGCATGGATCAAGCCAAATCTAATCTTAGCCGTTGATTAGAGATTTAATATCAACCGTTGACTGATCAACGAGAAAAGTATAAGAAGAGGCTTGAGGATCAATTGGAGAATACACCAAGAGAGATCAAGAACTCAATGTTCTGGGGTAGGGTTTGCTGAGGAAATTGAGTGAAGTGATTTGAGTTGTAGCTGAAGGGCAGTGAATACATAGTAGAGAGGCAGAGTTAGTACCAGGAGGATCAGTGTAGAAGCTGGGAGAGGTTGACGCAGAGCCATCTAGAGGCCACGCAGAGGCAGCCAAAGGCCACGCAAAGGTAGCCAGGAGCTTCGCAGAGTCAGAGAGGGCTAGCGTGTGAGATGCAGAGGCTCTAGAGGCTGACGCAGAGCCCCAAGAGGCTGACGTTGGGTTAGATAGGTTGACGCTGTGCCAGAGAGGCTGACGTAGGCCCTAGAGGCAGCGCTGACAGATTTTTCGTGGGACAGATTGGGGCTAGAGAGCTAGATAGGGTGACACAGTCCTTATCAGGGTGATGCAGAGTAGCAGAAGCTGTATTGTTGCTGTGGGATCATTCATCTGGTGATTTCGCCGGAATATCTGTCTCCGACTGAGAGGTACTACTACCGAGGGCATTCTTTGTTGGGTGAGCCATTTCTGGCACCCTGGTTGTATTCTGAAACTGCATAATAATAAAGCCCTCTGAATAGCTACACCAGTTTTCCTGCATTGGGTTTTTTCGGGGACATTAGTCCAAAAACAACGGTGTCACTTGCATGCTTGTTTCCTTTAGTTGATGATATGTATGTGTTGATATTGTACTTGTACTTATTTTCAGTACTTACATGGTAAATAACTTGTTAAGTAAATAAATAAGTAGGAAGAAATAAATAAGATAGTACAGGAAGTATTTCTAGTGGTTACACTTAGAAATTCCAACATGGTATCAGAGCGTGGTTGCAAATCACATGATAACTAAAGACATCAGCTGAGCAGAGAAGCAGTAGCAGAAACAACTGTCCCGAGTGACAGAAGTTGTTCCTAGCAGAAAGAAGCAAGGAAGGGGTGACAAAGAGAGCCTGCGTCATCAGTTCAAGCCAGGAGGAGGATCAACGTTGGGGCAGAGAGGAGCAGACTTGACCTACGCAGTGCCCGGTCATATTTCTCAGTCAGGAAGGATTGACGTTGTGGCCAGGAGGTGCAGGTTGTGCCAATGTCAGGATTGCACAGAGCTTAGAGGCTCTAACCTTCAGATTGTTGGGGCGTAGGAGGCTGTGGGTAAGTTGTGGAGCAAAGCTGGTGGGGTATTGTGGTTAGAACAATACCTAATAGGGAAAGACCAAGGAGGAGGGAGTCATTGCCAAGGATTTCTAGCCAAGAAATCGGATCAATGGTGCAGTTGCACAAACAATCGGAGTGGGGGATCTCGACATTGGCAGAGGGATTTCCAGAAGGGAAATCGAGGCTAGAGGGAGTCAAACTGAGAAATTCCAGATGGGAAGTTGAGAGACTCAGCAGGAGTTGATCAGAGGAGTTCCAGGAGGGAAGTAGAGAGACTCGAAAGAGTCGAAAGAGGAGCAGCGAAATGGCAGTGAATGGGCCAAGAGATTAGGATAGACTGGATGGAGCTTCGAACTTTGTAGTCTGGAAGGCCAGGATCTTGTCCATTCTAAACAGGTATCACATCAAACACTTCGCCTTGAAAACAATAGCGATCCTAGTTGACTTGGCTGAAAATGAGAAGTATGAGGAGGCAATGGCCCGGGCTATGTGCATCATTCTTGACGAAGTCAAGGATCATGTGGTACCACATATTGCCGAGAAGGGCACGACAAATGAGATGTGGGATGCCTTGAAGAAGTTGTATCAGCATACTTCCGTGCAGAGGAAGATGCTTCTAGAAAATCAGTTGCGGTCATACCAAATGTAGAGGGGAAAGCAGATAGATATCTTCCCCAGGCAATTGAAAAAGATCTGGGATCAACTGACTTCCATAGGGGCCACGCCCGATGAGGAGATGTTGGTGAGGACCGCATTGAATGCAGTCTCAGAGGATTGGGAGGTATTTGTCCAGAGCTTACTAGGCAGGGCGAGCCTTTCGGATTGGGAGGAACTATGGGCGGATTTTCGTTAAGAAGATATCAAATAGCTGACCAAGGCGGGAAGCAGCGGCAAGGGGGTCAAAATCAAAAAGGAGGAAGAGGAGGATGTTGCCCTAGCATCTGCGGGAAAGCAGGAGAAACGGAAGAAGAAGGACCTCTCCAAGGTCAAATGCTTCCACTATGGGGAACTGGGTCACTATGCGAACCAGTGTCCAAGGAAGAAAAGCAAGGGAGAGGCTTCTAGGACTAAGGCAGCGCCAGCGAAGGCGGAGAAAGAAGTAGAGATGGATGACGACTGTGCCATGAGTGCTCATGTGCCACTTAAGAGGAAGTGGGGAGACATCGAGCTGTAGTCAGACGGACTATAGGCGATGAGGGGCAGGATCCTCGAGGTACCCAACCTCTTGGATTATACCTAGCTACGGGAGCCCCGAAGAGGAGTAGCATGACTGGTAGATGTTGGTAGAGGCGAATGCAGATGGAGCGACAAAGAGTGCTACAGTGCAAGAGTCCTAGGACAGCGTGAGGCAGCAGTGTGAGATGCATGGAGTTGTTACAACAACGCAGAGGTCAAAGAAGGAGTACTTGTCAGTGATTGAGGGAGATTCAGCGCCGGGAGTGTCTCTAGCCTGACAGAGATGTCAGAGTTGGGAGGATCAGTTACTTACTTCTCAGTAATTGAGTTGCAGTGTAGTAGTTAGTAGTGGTAGTGCTATGGGCAGCACGATGTAGCATGATGAGAGGGGATGTAGTGCAGATGCGGCAGTGGCAGTGGCAGGGCCATGGGCAACAACACAGATGCAGAGGGAGCTGCCATACAGATGCAGTAGTGGCAATGGCAGGGCCATGGGTAACAGTACATGATGCAGCAGTGCAGAGGATGTTGGGTAGGGAGGCGTAGCATCAACACAGAGATCGATGTTGGATGATCAGGGTGATACTTGGTGAGGAGTATTACAAGAGCACAGTCCTTGCTAAGAGGGAGCGTTTATTTGGGGTAGCATCGGATTTTCTCTAGCCACGAAAATTGGTGGAGAGGCTATAGCACATGAGATCTCCAAGACCCAGAAATGGTTTGGAAAGATTCTAAACAGTTTGGGAGATATTAAAATAATTAATATTTTTAATGGAGTTCCTAAGTCTAAACTTAGGAAAAATAAAATATTAATGGGTATTAATATAAAACTAGGTTAGAAGGGTCCAAAAGTCATGGATCAAGCCAAATCTAATCTTAGCCGTTGATTAGAGATTTAATCTCAGCCGTTGAAGAACCAACAAGAAAAGTATAAGAGGAGGCTTGAGGGTCAGTTGGAGAATACACCAAGAGAGATCAAGAACTCAATTTTCTGGGGCAAGGTTCGTTGAGGAAATTGAGTGAAGTGATCTGAGTTGCAGCTGAGGGGTAGTGAATACATAGTAGAGAGGCAGAGTTAGTACTAGGAGGATCAGCATAGAAGCCGGGAGAGTTGACGCAGAGCCAGCTAGAGGCCACGCAGAGGTAGCCAGAGGCCACATAGAGGTAGCCAGGAGCTGCGCAGAGCCAGAGAGGGCTAGCGTGTGAGATGCAGAGGCTCCTGTAATATTCCTAATTAGCCATGGCTAATTGGAATATTCGATTTTGTTCGATTTTTGCCTTTTATTGTTATTTGTAAATAAAAAGTGAGGAAGGGGACATAACTCACTTTTAGAATAAAAAGTCACTTCCTAGTAGCACAATGTTGTGACTTAAGGGGGAGCTAAAGGGGCCAAAGGGGGACGCAGAAATAGAGCCCACGCAGACACATGGAGGCACTGCGCAAGAGGAAAGGAACACGTGGCAAGAGGGGAATCACGCAAGAGGAGGTGAGCCTTGGGATTGAGAGAGGCAAAGGCTATAAAAGGGAGAGGAGCCCCCTCATTTTGATCATCCCGGTTATGAGCATTTGTGATAGTTGTTTCGACTTAGAGCACGCTGGCTGTTTAGCTAGTCTGTAGCACTGTTTAGTGCATTGAGTGTCTCCGTTCGGAGATCTCACCCTTAGCCTCGGGGGACTTCAAGTGCCTGCTCGGGCAAGGTATTTCCATTGGCATTCTAGCAGTAGTTTCATCAGCATTTCAGCAACAGTTTCATCAGCGTTTTGGACGACTGCGCAGCACTGAGAGGAGGACGTAGTTCTTTCTGGCGGGAGCCTGGGTTGAGGGTTTGCAGGAGGATTTGTGCTAAGAGGTAGAGCAGGGGATCAACTCTTGCATATTGGAGAGTTTTGGCAGGAGTTTTAGGCATTTTTATGGATGGTTTCATTCAGTGGCAGTGCAGAGCATTGAGGGACTACGCAGAACCCCAAGGGGGTGATTTTCGGAGGTCGGCCATTTCAGAAAAGCTTTCTGGGTTTATTTGCGTTTCTCGAGTAGAGTCAGATTCCAAAGTTTCAACCTTTTCCGAGGAGGGGAGCAGCCCCAAATGGTCATTCGATTTCCATCAATAGCAGCAGCACAATAGTTTTCCTGCAGTTGGGACGCAGATTAGTGTGAGGCCATTCCTTTGTTATTCTGAGTGTATTTCTTCACTTGCCTTGTGCAAGTCGAGGTGTCATCCCTCTGATCACTTCTGTACTCATTCCTTTACTCAGTATAATAAAATGGCTTAGCATTTCTTGTTGCATTTCTTGTGTATTTGTTTATATTTCATTGTTGCTGCACTACTATTATATCTCTGTGATTTCCTCGACTACTATACCACTTATGCATTTTCTGGGTTGAGATTTTGCCGGGGTTTGAGGAATATTCTAGGTTAGGGATATTACAGCTCCAGAGGCTGATGCAGAGCCCAGAGAGGCTGACGCTGGGCCAGATAGGCTGACACTATGCCGGAGAGACTGACGCGGGCCCTAGAGGCAGTGTTGGCAGATTTTTCGTGGGACAAATTGGGGCTGGAGAGCTAGACAGGGTGATGCAGTCCCTATTAGGGTGACGTAGAGCAGCAGAAGCTATATTGTTACCGTGGGATCGTTCATCCGGTGATTTAGCCGGAATATTTGTCTTCGACTAAGAGGTACTACTGTCGAGGGCATTCTTTGTTGGGTGAGCCATTTCTGGCACCTTGGTTGTATTCTAAAACTGCATAATAGAACCCTTTAAATAGCTGCACCGGTTTTTTCGCATTGGGTTTTTCTGGGGACATTAGTCCAAAAACAACGGTGTCACTTGTGTGCTTGTTTCCTTTAGTTGATGATATGTATGTGTTGATACTGTACTTGTATTTATTTTCAGTATTTACATGGTAAATAACTTGTTAAGTAACTAAACAAGTAGGAAGAAATAAATCAGATAGTACAGGAAGAATTTCTAATGGTTAGACTTAGAAATTCCAACATGGTATCAGAGCGTGGTTGCAGATCACATGATAACTGAAGGCATCAGCCGAGCAGAGCAGCAGTAGCAGAAACAACTGTCTTAAGTGACAGAGGTTGTTCCTAGCAGAAAGAAGCAAGGAAAGGGTGACGTAGAGAGACTGCGTCATTAGTTCAAGCCAAGAGGAGGATCAACACTTGACCTACGTAATGCTCGTCATATTTCTCAGTCAGGAAGGATCGATGTTGTGGCCAGGAGGTGTAGATTGTGCCAGTGTCGGGATTGCGCAGAACCTAGAGGCTCTAACCTTTAGATTTTTGGGGCCTAGGAGGCTGTGGGTAAGTTGCGGAGTGAAGCTGGTGGGGTTTTGTATTCAGAATAGTACCTAATAGGGCAAGACCAAGGAGGAGGGAGTTGCTGCCAAGGATTTCTAGCCAAGAAATCCGGATGAGTGGTGCAGCTGCACAAACAATTGGAGTGAGGCATCTTGACATTGGCAGAGGGATTTCCAGAAGGGAAATCGAGGCTTAGAGGGAGTCAAACCGAGAACTTCTAGATTGGAAGTTGAGAGACTCAGCAGGAGTTGATCAGAGGAGTTCCAGGAGGGAAGTAGAGAGACTCGAAAGAGTCGAAAGAGGAGCAGCGAAATGGCAATGAATGGGCTATGAGATTAGGATAGACTGGATGGAGTTTCGAACTTCGTAGTTTGGAAGGCCAGGATCTTGTCCATTCTAGATAGGTATTGCATCAAACACTTCGCCTTGAAAACAATATTGATCCTAGTTGACTTGGCTGAAAATGAGAAGTACGAGGAGGCAATGGCCCAAGCTAAGTGCATCATTCTTGATGAAGTCAAGGATCATGTGGTACCACATATTGCTGAGAAGGGCATGACAAATGAGATGTGGGATGCCCTGAAGAAGTTGTATCAGCATACTTCCGTGCAAAGGAAGATGCTTCTAGAAAATCAGTTGCAGTCATACCAGATGCAGAGGGGAGAGCAGATAGATATCTTCCTCGAGCAATTGACAAGGACCGAGACTAGCTGACTTCCATAGGGGCCACGCTAGATGAGGAGATGTTGGTGAGGACCGCATTGAACGCAGTCTTAGAGGATTGGAAGATATTTGTCCAGAGCTTACTAGGCAGGGCGAGCCTTACGGATTGGGAGGAACTATGGGCGGCTCTTCGTCAAGAAGAGATCAGACGGCTGACCAAGGCGGGAAGCAGCAACAAGGGGGTCAAGGAATATCAGGACTTGCGGATGTCGGTAGAGACGAATGTGGATGGAGCAACAGAGAGTGCTACAGTGCAGGAGTCCCAAGACAGCGTGAGGCAGCAGTGCGAGATGCATGGAGTTGTTGCAACAACGTAGAGGTCAAATAGGGAGCATTTGTCAGCGATAGAGGGAGCTTCAGTGTCGGGAGTGTCTCTAGCCTGACAGAGATGTCAGAGTTGGGAGGATCAATTACTTACTTCTCAGTAACTGAATTGCAGTGCAGCAGTTAGCAGTGGCAGTGCTATGGGCAGCACGATGCAGCATGATGAGAGGGGATGCAGTGCAGATGCAACAGTGGCAGTGGCAGGGCCATGGGCAGCAACACGGATGCAGAGGGAGCTGCCATACACATGCAGCAGTGGTAGTGTCAGGGCCATGGGCAGCAACACGGATGCAGAGGGAGCTGCCATACGCATGCAGCAGTGGCAGTGGCAGGGACATGGGTAGAAGTACATGATGCAGCAGTGCAGAGGATGTTGGCAAGGAGGCCTAGCATCAACACAAGGAGGCCTAGCATCAACACAGGGACTGATGCTGGATGATCAGGGTGATACTTAGTGAGGAGTATTACTAGAGCATAGTGCTTGCTAAGAGGGAGTGTTGATTTGGGGTAGCATCGGATTTTCTCTAGCCACGAAAATTGGTGGAGAGGCTATAGCACATGAGATCTCCAAGACCTAGAAATGGTTTGGGAAGATTCTAAACAATTTGAGAGATATTAAATAATTAATGTTTTTAATGGAGTTCCTAAGGAAAAATAAAGTATTAATGGGTATTAATATAAAACTGGGTTAAAAGGGTCCAAAAGTCATGGATCAAGCCAAATATAATCTTAGCCGCTGATTAGAGATTTAATCTCAGCCGTTGATGGACCAACAAGAAAAGTATAAGAGGAGGCTTGAGGGTCAGTTGGAGAATACACCATTTGATGAGGAAATTAAGTGAAGTGATCTGAGTTGCAACTGAGGGGCAGTGAATACATAGCAGAGAGGTAGATTTAGTACCGGGAGAATTAGCGCAAATACCAATAGAGGTTGATGCAAAGCTAGCTAGAGGCCACACAAAGCCAGCTAGGAGCTTCGCAGAGCCAGAGAGGGCCAACGTGTGAGATGCAGAGGCTCCGGAAGTTGACACAGAGCCCTGAGAGGCTGACGCTGCGACACAGAGGCTGACGCGGGCCCTAGAGGCAGCGCTGGCATGTTTTTCGTGGGACATATTGGAGCTATAGAGTTGGATAGCATGACAAAGAGCAACAGAAGTTGTATTGTTGTTGTGGGATCGTTCATCCGGTGATTTAGCCAAAATATTTGTCTCCGACTAAGCAGTACTAATGCCGAGGGCATTCTCTGTTGGGTGAGCCATTTCTACCACCCTGGTTGTATTCTAAAACTGCATAATAATAAAACCCTTTGAATAGCTGCACCGGTTTTCCCGCATTGGGTTTTTCCGGGGACATTAGTCCAAAAACAACGGTGTCACTTGTGTGCTTGTTTCCTTCAATTGATGATCTATATGTGTTGATACTGTACTTGTATTTATTTTCAGTATTTACATGGTAAATACCTTGTTAAGTAACTGAACAAGTAGGAAGAAATAAATCAGATAGTACAGGGATAATTTCTAACGCTTAGACTTAGAATTTCCAACACCATTTGCTGGATGTAAATGTGCCCTACAGGCTACCATGACTGCTCCAGAGAAATATATTCAAGCTGGCCTAATTAGGGTGGCTAGATTTCTGGAGCAGATTTTTTCAAGGTTATCTGATCCCTATCTAACAAGCCAACCATTTCCAGAAATTTGGATATATCTTCACTGCTAAGGTGTCACAAGACATCCACTGTCCAAATCTCATGGTAAAACGGAATGGTACTCGATCTGTAGATGGCACAAGGACACCATGTGAAATATGACCTATTTCTTAATAATCTCATAACCATGTACTGACCTCCTGGGATATTTCCTAATAGAACTCATCTGCTGTTCCAATTTGTTATCTGTGGATTAATATTGAGACACCTTTTTCAGTTTAGAAAATCTGGCAACTCGTGGAGATCAAGTCTTGCACCTTTGGGTGTGCACCCAAACCATTTCTCCTAACATAACAAAACTCATAATATATGAACCATAATCTAACCATTTTCATCAATTATCCCTGAATGAAATGGTGGATGATAGGAGGCAGAGCATTTCTTTTATCTGTGGCTTTATATTGTAATTTTTTCCTTTGCTGATTTTTGTTGTAGGAAACCCTTGTATTTTTGTTGTGAAGACCTTGCAATGAACCATGTTTCATTTGGACTATGTAAGTGATGATATATATATTATATATTATATATATATATAATATATATATATATAATATATATATATAATTATATATATATATATATAATATATATAATAATATATTATATATTATGTCTTATTTTTGTTGTTATCATGTTAAGGTTGCACCTAATAAACCTAGTTGTTGCTAGCATGATATAGCATCACCTTCCCAGTAATATTGAGAATGACATCCCCAGTTTTCGAAGGATAATTTTCTGTAATAGACTTCAGCAAGTTAAGGTTGATCCGTGACATGCATAGCAGCCCTTATTGCTTTACATCTCCATGCACTCAGCCTCTTGGATTCATAGCAGTTTGACTTCATTTAGCCCATATGTGGAATTGGCATCGATCTTGGGGATTTTCCTTCACCTTTTTTTTCACACCATTCATTTTGCTTAGATTTACTCTTCAATACATCACCTCGTACCTCCACTCTATAGCCTTAGCAATCCTATCCTTTGGGAATTCCCCCTTTGAATTGTTGAAGAACCAACCAAAAGAGGGAGGAAGAGCTATCGTGGTTACAGTGGGTACCCTACCTGAGTTGCACAAGACTATCTCCTTGATGCCCAGGACTGTATATAATATGGGGTGCTAGATTTTGTTGTAACAGGTCCATTTCCAAATTGTAATTGTCCTTAGAGATAGCCCATGTCAGGAAAATATCATAAGAAACTTGCTGCCCAACAAAAGTACAAAATGTTATAAATGTGTTAGCAGGTCTGTCTCAACTAAGGTTTCCCAGTGAACTCGATTATTCTTTAAAGATTTCATTCTATCATGAATACCCTTGGAAAACCATAATTTTTTCTTCTAGAACCCCATCGAAGGAGGGCTGCTTTGCAAAGTAACTTAAAAAGGGAAATAAAGAACGTGTCTTCTTTTTCTCATATTTACAATCTACATGGTTAGCTTCCTGGAATGGCTAAGAAGCACACTAAGTTTTAGTTTCTAAGACATGAAATTATTCAAATCTATAAAAAACCTCCCCCACAACTATTAGAGATGAAGATGACAAGATTTGTATGTCATGGCATATTCCTTTTGTACAATATCATTTGAACTACTTGGCATTTCTGTGTTCACCATACTTTAGCAGGTAGATATCCATCCAGTTATTAATATGTTAATATGCTTGAGGCAGGCGATTACTGTCAGTGCAAATGCATGGTCTAATGCTGGTCATGCTGTAAATCACCTATATGATCTTCTGTACATGATGGGACGTGATGACATTCAAGTTGGAATTGGAGGGGAGGGTGGCATACTGTTTGATGGTACCTTTCTACCAGATGTTGGAGGATATCTATCATTGGCTGAACAGGTCTGAAACATTTCTGACTTTGATGAATGGGTATCAACTTGAAACCGTGCCTCAATTTGATATTGTTGGATTCATCTCCGTTTCTGTCCACCTGTACTTTACCTTTTCCTGTTTCTGTTTAGGCGGCATTATTATTGATCAAATATATGGTTTTAATGTTCTAGGATTATATGATGGTAACTGGTATCTGCAATTATTTTACAAAATTCTAAAAGTTTTAGTTATCTAGTTACGCATTTTAAAACAATTGGCACAATAATTATTCTTCAGTGCAACTTAACAGGAAAATTCAACAGCAGGTGGATGTCGATATCGACAAGCTATTCCACCTGGAGCAGGAGGACAGCTGGATGTGGATAGTAACTATGGTTTACGGAAAGACTTTTTACCACGGGTAACTTTCTCTGATTCTTCCCTTAAATTTGAATTTAGCATTATTGGATCATACTGTGTATTATTGAATTGTTAAAAAAGTATTAAATTTCATTTTTATAAACATATACAATGTATTACACTATAGGATATGGTCTTATCTTCCTTTCTTACTTCCTTGGAAAATAGCTCTCTGCATCAAGAAATTGCAATCCATTGTTGGCCTGGTTGGGAGTTTTTCTTTTATATTGGAGCAGTCATAGGATTTACAAGGATATAACATATAAGTCTCTGATTCTTCCCTTAGGTTTGAGTTTAGCATTATTGGATCATACTGTGCATTTATTGAATTGTTAAAAAAAATAAAATTTCATTTTTTATAAAAAGATAAAATGTATTACACTATAGAATATGGTCTTATCTTCCTTTCTTACTTCCTTGGAAAATAGCTTTCTGCATCAAGAAACAACAATCCCATTGTTGGCCTAGTTGGGAGTTTTTCTTTTCTATAGGAGCAGTCAAAGGATCCACAAGGATATTGTAATGTCCCCATTTTCAGTTTCCTTTATAGTACAGCCAGGATGGATTTCTAGGGTACATGATGGCCAGGTCACGGAGCATGATTAAGTCCGATATTTTAAAACTAGGCTGGTCTGACTCAAACTTAGCCTAGTTGACTGAGCCATACCCCTGTTCGGACCGATTAGGTCAATTATCCGATTCAGCAGCCGGTTCGTTACTGAACTGACCGAGTTGGTCACTGATTCAACCAGTTTGGTAACGGACCCGTCAGTCCGATCGAGCCCAACTTCAAATGGTTGGTCTCACCGGTGGTAAAAAAAGGCAGTTTGGGCAGAGTTAAAATCAATTTTTTATTGTTTAAACTATTTCCTAGCCCCACTACCCCTCTCCCATGCCTATAAAGGTGAACCAATCCCTTCTTTTTTCCTTACAACTATCTCATTGCATTTGTGTGAGCATTCGTGAGGAGTTTGTGAGCAGTTGGAGTTGGTTTTTGGAGCAACATTGAGGAGGTCCTTGGGTGATCTTTGGAGCAACATTGACGAGTTGGTTTTTGAAGCAGCATTGGTTATGTGTTTTTGTCCCGATCTCTATATATTACATGTATTGGACAATGCACTGGGTGCCATTTTGATATAATAGATATATTCATGAGCATACTTTGATTGGGTGTTGTCTTCTCTCTACTATTCTAATGCTTTGAGTTTGGAAACATGAATGAAAATCTTTAAAAATATGTTTTTTCATTAAAAAATAAATATTTAATGGACTTTTTACAAAGACCGAGTCATTGGAATCAACTAGTTTGAGTCGATACCGAGTCGAGGTTGACCCTCAACCAGTTTCGAGTCCAAGTCTGAGTTTTAAAACATAGATTATGTCATCAGAGGCCTCGTAGGGGTTTTGAGGAGTTTTATGGGGTCCAATGGCATTCACTTGTCATATTCCATCATCAGGGTCAGTTCTGCATAGCTTGCTTTTGGTTCCATTGCATTCCAATAATTCCTGTAAAATGGGGTTATTAATAATTATTGAGCCTAATTTAATTAATTACGCTTAAGGTGGCATTGGGGAGGAATATTTGATGGAACACCTTAGTGTAATAGCTCATTGGAACTAGAACGAGAAGATCTATAGAATGAAATGATGGGAAGTGACTTTTAGTAGCTAGAGAAAGTATGGTGGGTGATTTACCATTTTCTCAAATTAAAAAGTGACTTTAATTAGTCACTTAATTAAATAAAATAAGGGGAAAATGATTAAGTGAAGGAAAAGGCCAAAAATGACTTAAGTAAAATAAAATGAAATTAAAAGTCACTTAGATGAAGTCTAGTAGAAGCTTCTAGAATAATACTAAAATAATCATAAAATACTTCTAGAAGATTGAAGATCTATCTATCGAGCCTTTAAAAGGACGAGGATGAGATCATTTGGGACACCTTGGTTTGGTTGTTCATTTGTTACAGTGAGGTTTGGAGAACGGAGTTCCTAGCTTCAGCAAGCCCCAGGATGAAAACCCTCGGGTTTCCATTGTGTGTGTTGGATGAAACCCTCAACAATCCTTGAGGAGACTTTGTTATCACTCAAACTAGTAGGGGTCCTAGGAGGGGATCCTATAGAGCAACTTAGTGTTACTTGGGAGCGGGAGCGAAAACGGGTGCGGGAGTGACATTTTCAAAAGCTCTCGGTTTGGGAGCAAATCTCGAAGTGTTTTTTATATACATGTAGAATGATGAATTAGATATAAAAACATAAAAAAACATAGATTGATCATTGAACCATATAACAACAATCATCTAGAAGTTATAATCTTCATCAACCATGTCCACAAGTTAGTAACATACAACATATTGAGTCTCATGAATCATGATTCATCAATGTTAAAGTTTCAACTTCAAGCTTTCAAAATTGAAAATTCAATATACAACATTTATCATCATTGGTCACCAAAGTTTTACTTGTAAGCTAAGTTTAACCATTACATGAAATGAAACAACTTTCATGAAGCATCATATTCATAATTCAGAATCATTACCAATGAGTTATAATTGCCAACTTCAAACTTCAAACTTAAATTGTCGTATATTGTTTACAAAAAATATCATAATAAATATGAAAGAGTCAACAGTTATGAAAACTACTAGAAACTAGAAAAGACAAGTAAACTGTAAATCTATTATCTACTACTTCATGTGGCCCTTGCCACGAGAAGTGTCTGATGTATGAGCAGGTTGTGGTGGTTTTCTAGGAGTCTCCTCTTGCACAGACCAACGACCAGAACCAGAAGGCACATGCCCTCCACATGAGGGTGTAGATGGAGGCGATGATAGCAAAGGAACAAGACTCGGAACTCGAGCACTGCTACTGGATGGTGGAGGTGGCATGGTTGTTGCTTCATCTTCCTCTCTCATAAGCTCCGCTTCCAGTTCTTCAAGATGTATAGTGCCATTCTCCAAATTATCATCCTCTGGGTGGTTGTCCCAAAGTTTATATGTTGGATCCTCATAAGCCTAATCACAGTAATGACTCGACAACCTCAAGTTGTAGTGCACATAAACCAAGCTTTCTGCCCAGTTTTCAATGAGTCTATTTCTTTTCACATTATGTATGAAGCTGTAGGTGCTCCAACACCTCTCTGCAGAAGAGGTATTTACAACCTGTGAGAGAACTTTTTTTGCCAATTTTGGCAAAATTCCCTGGCCGCCATATGCTTCCCACCATGTGAGAGCATCAAATCTATCTCTATTTTCCATTGCATGGAAGGTACCAAACAAACCAATGAAATTGAAGTATCTGCCTAATTCAAGACGCAGACTAGCACATTCCTCCCTGTTAGGTATCAACTTGTCTAATGCTTGCAAATATCCTGTAGATACCTCTTCATCTATATGGAGTTTGACCCTAACCCCACCCCCTAGTGCAGGTTGGCCCAACCAAGATGCATAGTAGTATTTTGGCATAAGGATATGTTAAGTTATTGTATCTTCTATGCTTATAACAGTTTACTTCTTTTCCTTATTATATTCCACAAATTAGCAATCAAATGTACATAAAGTAAAGTGCAGATAGAACATTAAACGGTCGACAAAAAACAAGCCAAGACAAGAGACACAAGATGTGGCGGCTAGCCAGGGACAAACCCCACCATGTGTGGGGAAACCCTTTGATCAAATCTTCTTTTATCTTCAATAATTCAGTAGAGAGAAATATTACAATAAATCTGATTTATATCAATAGTAGCAAACCCTATATTAGCAACATCAGCATTAGCGGCTTCATCATCAAAACTAGGGCAATCGATATCTCACAAACCGACTGTCGGATCGGCTTGATTCCACCACCAAAATTTGCAGCCTTCAGCGGAGGTTTAGATGAACCTACAATGCAATTCAGAAGAGGAGGTTTGATGGTCCACGCTGGTCAAACTTTGGATTTGTAGTTGCAGCTTCAGTTTCAGCAGCTTCCTTCAAACTAGGGCAGTCGATATCTCGCAAACCGACCGTCGGATTGACTTGATTCCACCACCAAAAGTTGCAGCCTTTAGAAGAGGTTCAGATGAACCTACAATGCAATTCAGAAGAGGAGGTTTGATGGTCCACGCTGGTCAAATTTTGGATATGCAGTTTGCAGCGTCAGTTTCAGCAGCTTTCGTCCACATGTGTGAGAGAGAGACTCTTTTCTGCGCAGTAGAGAAGACCCTCTTTTCTGCGCAAGAGAGAGAGAGATGTGATGAGATGAGTGAGTGAAAATGAGGAAAAGTACTCCTGTATTTATACACAACGTTGATGTTTGAATAGATGCGACTGTTGGGCTTCTGAGCCTGCATGAGTTGTAGGTCGGCTTGATAATAATTCCATAATTGAAATAAATTCATATCTCTATAAATACTTATCGGAATCGGATGATCTTTAGATCAATCCTACACCTCTCGACGAAAGGAATCTAATAAAAATATTATTAGCCATGAATAAGATGACCCACATGAAGTTGGCCCTAGTTTCCGATTTAACACTCCCTCTCAACTAGGGAGAACTTCATCTGCAATCTGTCTGTCGGTCGCTACTATTCATCCATCAAATGCACTATCCTGTACAACCTGACCCTTGTCCTGCTCTACTCTATTCTGCCTGTTCTGCTTTGTCTTGTTCTGCCTTGTGTTGATCTGTACTGCTCTACTTTGTTATGCTCTGTTCTGCTTTGCTTTGTTCTGCTTTGCTTTTGTCCGAATTATGAAGAAGAAGAAATGATCGAGGATGTATCATACTGACTTAAAGTCAGCCTTAGAGTATGTACCACTGGTCCTAGACCAGTCTCAACCGACCCGAAGTCAGTGTCATAGTATGTACAACTCCTACCACTAGTCCCAGACTAGTAACATCCTCCATTGACTCAAAGTCAATGTTAGAGTGCGTACCACTAGTCCCAGACTAGTAACAACTGACCCGAAGTCAGTGTCATAGAATGTACCACTCCTACCACTGGTCCCAGACCAATATCATTGATCTCAGATCAATGGAGGTCATCCTAGCGTAGGAAGTATGGTAGATACAACGATGCGTCCATCGGTACTACTATGGTCCCTAACTTCATTTCCCTACGCATTGATCAGATGAGAGGTACTTCCCATGAGTCCCAGACTGCATGGGTAGGATGCCTCGACAGGAGAACTAATCAATCCTGTCCTCACAAGAGCACATCAATCCTGCTACAATCACCATGGAGAACACATCAATCCAGGCCTCACAGGAGAACACATCAATCCTACTACAATCGCCATGGAGAACACATCAATCCAGGCCTCAGGAGAACACATCAATCCTGCTACAATCGCCATGGAGAACACATCAATCCAGGCCTCACCAGAGAACACATCAATCCTGCTACAATCGCCATGGAGAACACATCAATCCAAGCCTCACAGGAGAACTAATCATCCTGCTACACAGGAGAGCGAATCATCCTGTTCCACACGAGCAAATCATCTTGTCCCACAAGAGAGCGAATCATCTTGTTCAAGTGCGCACTACCAAGGGAGGGTGAGTCACCCTGTGGTTGTATGTTGCTCTAGTAAGAACCGCAAGCCCTCAGAGCTCCTAGAGCTAAATGTATCCAACATGTAGGACCCTTGTACAAGGGTTTCTTGACGACTCCAAGTCATTTGGGAAAATCACAGATTAGATCTTTCCTCGGGGCTTTGACAAGGTGTATCGACCTATACATCATCTTAATGCGATGGAGCCTCCTTGCTCATCGACTTACCATATCCCAGATGATGTCTATCTGCTGGAGCAATCGACGAATACTCGATTCCTCGGTAATCGAATCCCACCTCTGGTTGTTACAGAGAATCACAGTGGTATGTGTTCAAACAGCTCATTGAAGAGCTTTCCTAACCAGGCAGCTTCATACGAGATCATACTCGTAGATATGTATCTGGTCTCGGCGATGCTTATGGCAACCGACTTCTGCGTCCTGCTCATCCATTATATTGAAGCAGAATCCAAAGAGAAACAACACTAAAAGTGCTCCAGTGATCCTCCACACTACTTGCCTAATCAGCATTCGAATAATCATGCAGTTTCATATTTCTGGCAGTGTATCTCAATCCATGAGAGATTGTGTCCTAAAGACATCTCAGAAGATTCTTGGCACAAATCTAGTGAAGCTCAACCAAATATGAGCTCACAATGCTAACTGCAAAACATATGTTCGGACGGAAATTCACCAAGAACATCAACGGGAATGAGTTGTTTTTGAAACTCAGACACATTTCCCAATTCTGGTCCGACATCACTACCATATAACTTCTGAAAGTTAAGATCCTCGAGGTAGTCACAAGATTGCAGTCCATCATACCAAATCTTTTCAGAATATTCACCACATATTTTTACTTGAGATAGGAAAATTTCCCTGGGCTTTTGCCACACTTCAAGTCCTTGGTTCTTCATTTCAAATTCAGAAGCCAACTCCCTCTTACATTTGTGAATGAGAGGGTATGCACCTATTAGAAAGACGTCATCCACATACAACACCAGTATGAGAGGCTTGTCATCTTCAACCTTAAAGTAAAGGTTAGGATCGGCTTCACTCCTAGTGAATCCCAACTTCATCAAGTAGCTATCGATCCCCTCATACCATGCTCAGGGTGCTTGCTTCAGCCCATAGAGAGCCTTCTTCAACCTGCATACATGAGATTTTCAATCATAAATCTCAAATCCTTTGGATTGCTCCACATAGACCTCTTCTTTGATCGAACCATGCAAGAACATGGTCTTGACATCCATCTGATGTAGGTTCCATCCTTGTGAAGCCATAAGCGCTATGATCAAGAGGATGGTCATATATCTGGCAACAGATGCAAATAGCACATCACAGTCTATACCTTCCTTCTAGGAGAAACCATGAGCAACAAAACGAGCCTTAGACTATTCCGTACTTCCATCTACTGCAACTTTATCTTGTAAAGCCATTTTGAAGTAACATTTGTCTTGTCCTGGGGTCTGGGAACTACTTCCCAGACATCATTCTCCATAATGGTCATAGCATCCTTCCATACTTGATGCTTGACGACATCTGAGAATGATGAAGGCTCATTTTGTATGATTGTGCTCATACTGGTCAGGTATCCCTGATACCTGTTGGGTTTCTTACTTTCACAGAAGGTTCCTCTCGGTGCAGCATGTCCTTCAGCATCATCAAGTATCCCCCTAAGCCATGAAGGCCTCTTCCTGAAAAAGGAAGTCTCAGGTGGATAAATAGGATCCATCGGTTCTTCCACATCAGCCATTGTTACATCATCTACCCATAGAGACAGCTTCCATAATCATACAGTGCCACATCATTCTGCTATGGAGTATGTGGTGTAGTAGTCTCCCTCTTAATGCCAACCTCAGGTATCCCTGAGTGAACCAACTGTAATATATTGGACGTCTTGCTTAGGCTTGAGGGGAATGGTCCTCTTTTGATCTTTCCTTCGGCACATCTCGAACATACACCTTCTTTCTCTACTCGGAATTCGGGCATCCCTGTTACCATCTGTCTTACATCAGGTAGAGCTTTATAATGAAGGTGGGCAAACCTCCGATGCTAAAGTTCAGACTGAAGAGATGTGTCATAAGACATGACACCTACCTGACTTTCATCGACCTGATATAATGAATCAACACGAAACCCAAGAGTAAAGGCATCTTTAACATTATTTTTCGATACATGTACCTTGCCATCGCTGAAGGTTACCTTGTAGCCTTTGTCTTCCTTTGCCGAGATGGACACCAGGTTCTTTCAGAGGTCAGCTGCATTTAATACGTCCTGGTATTTCTAGCCTTCTTGAATGGTTGTCCTCTTCCTTGATTTCCAGCATTCCTTTTACCTTTGCTATTGAATTTTCCATCCCTTCGATTATCATGAGAGGGATTTTGATCGTCGTCACGGTGAGAGTCCTTTCTATCAGGGCATTCCCTTGCATAGTGACTTGCTTTATTGCAAATGTAACATCGTCCTTTTCTTCCACCCTTAGGTCCAGCCTTTCTTTTCGATTTAGACTCGGAATTATTTCTTTTCTTAGCATGAGAAGAAAAGGCAACAAGAGGACCTTTAGGAAATGGCATTTCTTGCTCTTCTACCCTTGTTTATTCTAGAATGCATCTAGCCATTAATTTCTTGAAACCAGGAATTTACATGATTGTTCAAAAGAGTAGTCCTGAACGCATATCATTCGGATGGTAATCCTCCAAGAGTCGTGAGTGCCATTTCCCTATCAGTAATAGTCTCCCCAATAGATAGGATATCGTTCTTGATCTCGGTGATTCTTAAGAAGTATGCTTGCATACTGTCATCCTTACCTTCTTCATTTCCCTCAGCTAATTTCTAAGAAACAAAACTTGATTTGCATCATTAACTTTAAACTCACCAGTCTATCATAGATTTCCTTGGAGATGTTCAGGTCAGAGATGTAGGCCACCACATGCTTGTCGATAGAGTCCCGGATGATCTTCTTTGTTTTGACTTCTCCGGTTTTCCATTTGTACCTGGCAGCAGCGGATGCATTTGATGGAGGCTCAACGATATTGCCTCTCACATGGTCCAACACTCCTTGTTCTTCTAGGATAGCCTTGCCTATCTTCTCTTTGGTGATTGCTCTTACTCTTGCTTGGGCTTTGTCTTCACCCCAGCTTTGATACCATGTTAAGTTATGGTATGTTTTATGATTATAACAGTTTACTTCTTTTCCTTATTATATTCCACAGAATAGCAATCACATGTACATAAAATAAAGTGCAGATAGAACATTAAACGATCGACAAAAAACAAGCCAAGACAAGAGACACAAGATGTGGTGGCTAGCTAGGGACAAACCCCACAATGTGTGGGGAAACCTTTTGATCAAATCTTCTTTTATCTTCAATAATTTAGCAGAGAGAAATAGTACAATAAATTTGATTTATATCAGCAGTAGCAAACCTTAAATCAGCAGCATCAGCATTAGCGGCCTCATCATCAAAACGAAGGCAGTCGATATCTCACAAACCGACCATCGGATCAGCTTGATTCCACCACCAAAAGTTGCAGCCTTCAGAGGAGGTTCAGATGAACCTACAACGCAATTTAGAAGAGGAGGTTTGATGGTCCATGTTGGTCAAACTTTGGATCTGCAGTTGCAGCTTCAGTTTCAGCAGCTGCCTTCAAACTAGGGCAGTCGATATCCCACAAACTGATTGTTGGATCGACTTGATTCCACCAACAAAAGTTGCAGCCTTCAGAGGAGGTTCAGATGAACCTACAACGCAGTTCAAAAGAGGAGGTTTAATGGTCCACGCTAGTCAAAGTTTGGATCTGCAGTTTGCAGCTTCAGTTTCAGTAGCTTCCTTCCACATGTGTGAGAGAGAGACTCTTTTCTGTGCAAGAGAGAGAGAGAGATGTGATGAGATGAGTGAGTGAAAATGAGGAAAAGTCCTCCTGTATTTATACACAACGTTGATGTTTGAATAGATGTGACTGTTGGGCTTCTGAGCCTACATGAGTTGTAGGTCGCCTTGATAATAATTCCATAATCGAAATAAATTCATATCTCCATAAATACTTATCGGAATCGGAAGATCTTTAGATCAATCCTACACCTCTTGACAAGAGGAATCTAACAAAAATATTATTAGCCATGAATAATATGACCCACATGAAGTTTGGCCCGAGTTGCCAATTTAAAAGGATATACGCCAAGGCATGTAGTGGAACATTAAGTTTATCCCACCGTATACATACACAATCGTGAATCAATGTATACAAGTTGGGATCACTTTTATGAACGATATCTTTTATTTGCCTCAACATGGTATCCATCTGCTCATACACCTCGCTAATCACTAGTTTACCTGTATTGGCAAACCGAATCATGTGATAAACGGGCTCGGTAAAATCCAATACTTGCCTCACACGAACCCAAAACATACCATCAAGAGTGGTCTCTTCCACCTGTTCAAAACATTGCCTATCAGTTGCATTTGTAGCCCTTTCTTTTAATACCTGCCAGTGTGGACTTGATACCATGCTAGCCAATGACTCTCTTACCTTCAAAAGGCGCCTGAATGTGAGATAATAGTTACCAAATCTAGTCCTCGTAATCTTCAACAACTCCAATCTTGAGTGACTGTAGAAAAGGTCATGGGTATTGCTATGATTTGTAATAAATTTTATCATTTCTTTGCCTCTTTTGTACAAATCACCAATCCATTTGTATTGCTGGTTTTTGTTCTTAACAATATCATGCATCAAAAGGTTCATTGTGTGAGCCAAACACCCAGACCAAAATATGTTGGGGTATTTATCCTCAGTAATTGCTCTCGTTGCCTTACAATTAGGAGCATTATCAGTGATGACTTGGATGACATTGTATGGCCCAATATGGTCAATTGTTTCAAGTAATAGTTCTGCAATGTTGATGTCAGTCTTGAACTTGTCTGAGTAATCATATGCTGAAAGAAAGATGGTACCACTAACAAACATAGCAAGAAAACATATCAATGGCTTGCCTTTTACATTTGTCCACCCATCAGATACAATGGACACCCAATGGTCAGTCCAAGAACTTGTCATTCTAATCAAAGAATGTGATATTTTTGCTTTTTCATGATCAAGTCCAATGGTTCTAGCCTTGTCATACCCAGGGCTCTTGTATCCTTTAGGGGCATCATTTGTGACAGAAACCATTTCATGCCAATAAGGTGAGCAAAGAACATTGAATGGTATCCCACATGCATAGAGAAACCTATAAAGTTTTGAATCCACGTCATTCCTACACCCTTCATCAACGAAATCTGATATGCTTCTACGCCTTAAACTTGGTGACCATGTGCCTCCATATCCACTGCCTTGGGAGGATGCTGAAGGAGTTCTTTGTGCATGTGACTGTGAGCTTGGTTCAAAGAAACCCTTTGATTTTTTAGATTTGTATTGGGCTTCCTCCTCTTTTCTTATGTATTTGGCTCTATCCGCTGCTGACACACCTGTACAAGTTTTGATTCCTATTTGTCTATCTCCATCCCATGGTCTTTTCCTACAGAGGTGCTTTCTGCCACGGGTGTATGAACCTGTGTAATTATTGTTGCAATGGAGGCAATGAAATTTAGTGGTTCCACCCCCTTTCCCTGCTTCAGGCCTATTAACACATTTCCACAATGGAATTTGGTCTTGTTTATTTTTTTGACACTCATGTTCACTCTCCTTCAGCTCCTCCTCTCTGGGGTTTTCATCAAATCCACTATGACCCACTTCTTCATCCCCTTCTTCGTTTTCAACCCTCCTTTTTCTACTCTCCAACACCATAATAACCAAAAAAGCAACCAAGAAGAAGAAAATGCCAAGAAATATAACCATGATGTTTGAAATTTGAAGTTTTGAATGTGCGAAAAACTGGAATGGGAATGGGAATGGGAGAAAAAAATTTATTTATTTATTTAGGAATGAAGTTAGGAACATTAAAAAAAATTGCTAGAATAGAGCCTACCTCTTTGGCCTCCAATCTCCTCTTGCAAGTCCTTTCTCCTTTCTCTCTCCTTGCTCCTTGCTCCTTGCTCTCTCTTGCTTTCACTCTCACTTGCTCTCTCTTGCTCCTCACTCTCTCTTGCTCTCACTCTCACTCTCATTTCTAAAATAATGAATTCATTTGTAGGAGGGTTTATTTATATTCCCTCCTTCCCTTCCTTCCCTCCCTTTAATTTTTCCAACCATCATTGTTTTGTTGTTTTGTTTCCTTTTTTTTGGCGAAATTTTTTTTTGCATGCGACTTTTTTCCCACGCCATTTTTTTCTGCATAGCTAACCCGCTGGAAGCGATTTTTAAAGCCCAGGAGCGGTCGGGAGTGATCACTCCCCGACCACTCCCGGGCTTTAAAAACTGCTCCTAGAGCGACGGGAGCGACACTCCCGAGTTCGATCCCGAAATTGGCAGGGAGCAGAATTTTTTTCGGGAGCGCACTCCCGACCCGCTCCCAAGTCACTTCAGCCCAGAGCGCGGGTTGGGAGCAAGATCGAGGTGGGGAGGGGCTCCCCCCCAAGACTGGAGCAACTACTAGGTCAAGGGGCAACAATGGAGCAATAGCCCACTGTCACCTCAGCTAAGGCTCCCTGCTCTTTATGGACTTTCATCGATGGGAGGAGACTTGATATAAGGGGAATCACTAGATCAATGGATCAATAAGAGGATAAGGAGTGATTCCAAAGGCCTATTCACAAGAGAGACTCAATTATATGACTTTCTTGCTTGGAAAGTAAGGTGATAAGCTCTCTAGGAAGGGCTAATAGGATTATCGAGGCTAGGGTTTGGGAATACACCTTGTAAAGATGATTCCTAGGCTGAAAAATCCTTTTGGAGAATTGGCCTTTACGTGATCTTTGTGGAATTAGAGTTATAAAGTTGCGAGACCACAAAGGACCAAGTGGACCCAAAATTAGGTCAAGGGTATGGAGTTGATCGACCAAGGAGGGACTTGACCTAATTAGGGAAGAGAAGAGGATCAAAGGACAAATTTTCTTTAGAGGATTGAATACAATGATCCAAATCAGGACACTAGCTAAGGGAAACCTAGGGCAAAAAATGGTCTTTGAGCTAGGGCTTGCTATATCTCGGGATCCCACTATCGAAATTGCTTCAAATTTGGAGGGCATATAGAGAAAACCCTATTGCAATTATGGACCAAAAATCAATGTGTTTTGATGGCTACAATGGAATTTATTGGATGCCCTAGGTGACCTATTAGGGCTAGGCCTAGAAAGAGAAGGAAAAGGTGAGGAAAATATCTTTTAAGTGACCACCATTGGATGGATCAGTGCCTTTCCTTTTGGGATAGATGGAGTCAAGGTGAATTTGTGATATGGAGAGAAATAACCAAATCAAGGAGGCATATAGGCAACTTCGCATGGCAATTAGGGCATGAGAGCAACTACCCAAGGACTTTATACTTCGATGTTCAATGTTTGATTACTTATCCAGGTATAATCAATAAAATAACCTCTAGGAACATTTACCCATTCATATATGACACATGCAATGTGCAACGCTTCAAAAGATCAAAATTTCCACAATTTTGCATAAAATAACAGTAAATTTCAGACCTAGATAGCGAAAATCCGAGCAACATTCATGTGATATGATAAATACAAGAATAAACATGAAAAGATATCACTTACATGTACAAATAGTATAGCCAATCATCAAATTATGCCAATAATGAAGCTCCAAGACTAAGAGAATAGTATCCAAACATCATAATTCATCCATGAAACCAAACTCTTCCTCCAAAAGGGAATGGAGAATTCTTCAAGTAGCTACTAAACCCAAATCCAAATTATCATGAGAGAATGAATCACCTCCCATCTATTTATACAATCTCTAATGAGTTTGATTTGCCTAATTTGTCCTCATTGATTCCCAAATAATAAAACAATGTGTAATAATAACATCCCTTGGTGACAAGTCCACCAAGATAGATCTATAACATAAGACTAAGCCTCTCAAGAGAGTAGAATGATCAATAAAATTAGTTGTTGGGCCTTTGAGGAGGCCTAATGAAGTCTAGAGTGTGCCATGATGTGAGAATGGGCCTCAAACATAGTGGACAAGGGTTGGCCCTTTGTTTTCCAAGCAAATCCATGTGGTGCTCCCAAGTGGACGTGGGGGGCACAAGGACATCCTCATGGGTCTCCCTTTGTTTCCTACAATGAGACACATCCTCATCTGGACCTTGGAACATCTGCCAAGTGTATGGTGCAAGTGTGGAGGCAGCTAGGCATGGTGAATCAGGTGCATCATCCTCGTCCAAAAGGTGGAACACAAGCAATCAATGAGCGTTATTGGGAATCCACGAAGTACTCTTTGCTATTGTGGAGGCCCATGGCTCTCAACGCTCACCCTACAAGTGCCAATGTGGCCCTTTGGAGGGCTAGGAACTTGTATAAGGAGACCAAGCCCCAAACAGAGACTCACCTGCAATCCTACATAAGATTCAATGCATCCCCTTTCCATCCAATACAACAAATCATCAAAATAATCAAGTAAAAGATCTTACAAGTCATGGAACTAATCGGGCACTTCATGGTGGCATACTCTTCCATAGTGGGCTTTGGCATGTACAAGTGTCTCCAAACTCAATAAGGAGGTTAGTCAAGGACCTTATTAAGTGGTTTCAACCTTTAAAGGGGGTGATATGTCCATGGTACATCCATCAGGTGGTAGGTGGCAAATGATTAGGTAATGGAATGGAGTGGGAATCATGGTAATTCTCCATCCACATACCATGGTACAAGGGTAGCTATAATAAGGGAAACCGACACCTGGGTATATGAGTGTAGGAGGGAGAAAATCGTGGTACATGTGTTACTTCGACCTTTGTTTTTCCACCCTTCTTCATATGCCGTTTTCCTTTGATTAATTTTTCTTTATAACTGCTCAGGGCTCCAGGGGATGAGAGCATGAAGTGTAGGATATAACAGTAGATACCTTGTTTAAAGGTGGGGCAGATCGTTGCCCACTAGGGGTTGGGACAATCATGGGTTCATTACTGTGAAGGGGGCTCATTTAGGGCCCATAGGAACCAGGGTGATGGCCATGAATGAGGGGTAGAGCTCATGTTTGGATTTTGCCCACGTGCTAAATTTGTATGTCCCGACCATATTTTGCAATTTGTGGTACATTTCCTGTTGAGGTGGCCAAATTATGCTTTTTCTTTTCTTTTTAGCTACATCAACCTCCAGGGCATCGTTCTAGGTTTGACCCAAGGTGTGGACAAGAGGAGGGGGAAGGCTAATTGTTGAATTTTCTAAGTCTATCCGTTAGAAAATTAATCTGTATTCTGTTAGTTTATTTCTTCTACTTGCAAATTCTGAACAAGTTATTTAAAACATTTAAATACCAAAATAAACACAATACAATCACAACATCTATATATCATCAACTGAAAGAAAAAAAACACACAAGTGACACCGTTATTTTTGGACAAATATCCCCGTAAAAACCCAATGCGGGAAAACCAATGCAGCTATTCAGAGGGTTTATTATTATGCAGTATTTCCTTGAGTACAACCGGGTGCCTAACTGGCTCACTTGACAGAGAAAAATGCACGGCAACAATACCTCTATATTCAGAAAACCTGTCCCACGAAACCCTCTTCGGCGACTCTGAAGCTCAGCGCTGGCCCTTCTGGCCTCTACGTCAGCCCCAAGACCCTCTGTGTCAACCTTTTGAGGCACTGCGCAGCCTCTGGGACCCTCTGCGTCACTCCAGCAGCCTCTATGTAGATGACGCAATCCCTCTGGCCTCTGCGTTGTCTCTGGCATCTGCTAGAATCTGCATGGCCTGAACTAACTGCTGCTCTCTCTCTCCCTGCTTCTACGCTGGTCTCTCATTACTGTCTCTACCTCTCTGTCCAGTACTCATGGCCCCTTGCTGCTGATCATTGATTCACTTTTGCTTAGCAACCCCACTCTAGCAAAATGAATGATTGATCACTCTGGTGTGTTCTCCAACTGACCCTCAAGCCTCTTCTTATACTTTTCTCGTTGGTCCTTCAATGACCAAGATTAAATCTCTAATCAATGACTAAGATTAGGTTTGGCTTGATCTATGAATTTTGGAACCTTCTAACCTAGTTTTATATTAATAACCATTAATATTTTATTTTTCCTAAGTTTAGACTTAGGAACTCATTTAAAAATATTAATTATTTTAATCTCCCAAACTGGGTACAATCTGTCCAAACCATTTCGGGGCCTTGGAGATCTTATGTGCTTTAGCCTCTCCACCAATTTTCATCGCTAGAGCACATCCGATGCTACCACAAATCAACACTCCCTCTTAGAAAGGACTGTGCTCTAGTAATACTCTGCACCATTGTTTTAAAAAACGGCTAAGTCGACTCCGACTCGGCTGTGTTAGACCAAGCCAATTTCTTGCCGGGTCAGCTCAGTGGTCGACACAGAACGGCTGGCTGGGTTGTTACCGAGCCAGTCATTGACTCGGTCGACTCGGTAACAACTCGACCCACTCGGTAATGACTCGGCTGGCTCGGTAATGACTCAGCTGGCCTTTTTGACAAAAATCCTGAACCACATTTGTCAAAAGTTGTTCCGCCTTCTACATATCAATGGTTGGGTTGTTGTTTATTGCATATTTATAGCCCTAAAGTAATCTATCACTGTGAGAAAGTTTTGAAAATTACAAGGTCGAAGTATGGTTATCCTAGTGGCATGAATTAGAAAACTAAAACAATGCATTGAGCCATACAATGTTTTTAAAAAGGAAAACGTTCTGGCAGTGGACTAATAAATACATATTTACCTCTAATTGTTCTGGAGCTTGACCAAAATTAAATCAAGGGTTTTGAGACTTCATTAGGGGCAGAGAATTGATATTATTGTTGTTGTAGTCTAGTGATTGTCCTTAAGCTGAGGCAAAAAAGAATCCTAGCATTGGTGGCTAAGCATGAACTTTGTATTGGAAAGTGCACTGGGTGCCATTTTGATATAATGGATTATTCATGAGCCCAATTTGATCATATGTTGTCTTCTCTCTATATTCTCAAGTTGTGTGTTTGGAAACATGAATGAATATCTTTAAAATTATGATTTTTATAAAAAAAATATTTAATGTATTTTTTACAACGACTGAGTCATTAAAATCAAACTGGTTGAGTCGATACCAAGTCGGAGTCGGAGCCGACCCTTGGTCATTTCCGAACCGGAGTCGGAGTTTTAAAACATTTCTCCTCCCTGAGCATCACTCTGATTATCCAACATCGGTACCTGTGCTGATGCTAGGCCTCCCCGCCCAACATCCTCTACACTATTGCATCCTATATTGTTGCCCATGGCCCTACCACTACCACTGCTGCATCCATATGGCACCTCCCTCTGCTTCTGTGCTGTTGCTGGTCCATCCTCCTAACATTGCATCTGCACTGCATCCCCTCTCATCATGCTGCATCATGCTACTGCACTGCAACTCAGTTACTGAGAAGTAAGTAACTGATCCACCCAACTTATGACATCCCTATCAGGCTAGAAACACTCCTAATGTTGAAGCTCTCTATACTACTAACAAGTGCTCCCTCTACTGACCTCTGCGTTGTTGCAACAACTCCCTGCATCTCGCACTGTTGCACACCTCTCTGTGCCATCCTGCATTGGTGCAACACTCCCGTGCCTCTCGCACTATTGTAGCCTGCTAGCCTCACACTGCCCAGGGACTCCTGCACTATAGCACTCTCTGTCGCTTCATCCGCATCTGTCTCTACCTACGTCTGCCAGTCCTACTACTCCTCTTCAGGGCCCCAGTAGCAAGGTATAATCCAAGAGGTTGGGTACCTCAAGGACCCTGCCCTTCATCACCTGTAGTCCTCCTGACTACAGCTCGATGTCTCCCCACTTCTTCTCAAGTGGCACATGAGCACTCATGGCACAATTGTCATCCTCCTTGACTTCTTTCTCCGCTTTCACTGGCGATGCCTTAGACTCAGAAGCCTCTCCCTTGTTCTTCTTCCTCGGACACTGGTTCGCATAGTGACCCAGTTCTCCACAATGGAAGCACTTGACCTTAGAGAGGTCTTTCTTCTTCCTCTTCTCCTGCTTTCCCGTAGATGCTAGAGCCACATCCTCTTCCTCTTCCTTCTTGATCCTGACCCCTTTACTGCTACTTCTCATCTTGGTCAACCATCTGATCTCTTATTGATGAAGAGCCGCCCACAGTTCTTCCCAATCTAGAAGACTCGCCTTGCCCAGTATGCTCTAGACAAATGTCTCCCACTCCGAGACTATGTTATGTGTGGTTCTCACCATCAACTCCTGATCTGGCGTGGCCCCTACGGAAGTCAGTTGGTCACGGATCTCCTTCAACTGACAGAGGAAGACATCTATCTACTCTCCCTTCTGCATCTAGTATGACCTTAGCTGATTCTCCAGGAGTATCTTCCTTTGCACGGAAGTATGCTGGTACAATGTCTTCAAAGTTTCCCACATCTCCTTTTTCGTTTCCTTCTTGGCAATATGTTGGACCACATGATCCTTGACCCCTTGATACGATGTCTGTTTAGAATGGACAAGATCCTGGCCTTCCAGACCACAAAGTTGGACGCTTCGTCCAGCATGTCCTGATCTCTCAGTGCATTCACGACCATCTCTCCACTGTTCTTTGTCGACTCCTCCGAGTCTCTCTACTTCCCTCTTGGAAGTTCTCAATTCAACTCCTGCTGAGTCTCTCTACTTCCCGCCTGGAAGTTCTCGGTTCAACTCCTGCTGAGTCTCTCTACTTCTCGTCTAGAAATTCTCGGTTCGACTCCTCCGAGTCTCTCTACTTCCCGTCTGGAAGTTCTCGGTTCGACTCCTCCGAGTCTCTCTACTTCCTGTCTGGAAGATCTCTTCTGAACTCCCTCTGAGTCCTGACTTCCCTCCTGGAAATCCCTCTGCCAACCGTCAAATTTCCCCTCTTCGATCATCTATGCAACTGCAACACTGATTCGGATTCCTTGGCTAGAAGTCCGCCTCGGCAACAACTCCCTCTACCTTGGTTTTGCCTTGTTAGGTATTATTCTGACCACAATACCCCACCAGCTTCGATTCCACAAATTGCCCACAGCTTCCTTTGCCCCAGCAACTGAAGGATTGAGCCTCTTAGCTCTGCGCAATCCCGACACTGACAAAACAACTCCCTCAATCAACTGCGTCAGCCCTCCTGGCCTCTTCGTGGCTCTGCGTGAGCCTATTTCTGCCCTCCTCAGCCTCGGTGCTAACCTCTCTCAGGCCCAGACTGATTGTAACAACCCATTAATAAAATTTTAAACTTTAAAACTTTATAATATATATATCTATTAAATTTTATAAAGTATATAATTAGACTTTATAATATGAATTTATAAAACAGATCATTAAACTTTATAACATATATAAAGAAATGTTATAAAATATATCACTTAACTTTATAACAGATATAATTTAAATGTTATAAAATATATCACTTAAACTTTATAGCATATATAATGTAAATGTTATAAAATATGTCAATTAAACTTTATAACATTTATAATGTAAATTTATAAAAGATATCAGCGAACTTTATAACGTATATACAGGAAATGTTAAAAAACATAAAGGGAATTTATAAACGTAAATCTAAGCTGTCCTAAAGAATCTATATATATACCACAGTCCATTAATAAAGACGCATCCAACCAACTGAATACTTATTACAGAGCGCAGAGGAAAGTAAGAAATATCTGAGAGCCATCAATGCGTGGAAGGCGGTGGCTGCAAGTGGGAGGGTGGCCACCGCCAGGCCGGTAAATAAATAGCAGAGGCCTGAACCGATGGAGGGGGGAAGAAAAACAAGAGAGGAGCAGAAAGAACCAGGAGCAGAAATTCACCAGGAGAAAACCAGGAGGAAGTTAATTATCCATTGGAAGAGCTTTAAGCTGTTTGAGGTTCTGGGCACGGAGGGACAGAGAGCTTCTATTGTGAAGTTTTCTGGATTGAGCAGCTAGGTTTGCTCAATCTGGCTGGGTGGTATTGGTCTCCCGGAGACTGGATCAAAACAGCCACGACAGCACCAGCAGAATCAGCAGCACCAGCAGAATCAGCCGCAGTTGAGGTAAGTACAGATTTAAATTCTTCAGGCTTTCTGTACTTCAGATTCTAGTTACTGTTTTTGGTCATTACACATGGTATCAGAGCAGCGTTCAAACCCTTTGGGACCTCACAGGCCCTGCACAGCTAGAATTTCGTATAAACATACCTGTCTGCGCGTATAAAAAAAATCCCTGCGGCATGACTTTCTGTTGTACCGAAGCTATAGGTGTTAATGGCTTAGTTTGGGATTGATACTAGGTCTGTCATAGATTAAGAAACAACCCCTCTGGTCCGAATCGTCGGAAAACCAGAAAATAAATATGCTTAAGTGACGTCCCAGTCAAACCGCCTATGGCGAATATGTAATTATAGTCTACATACAAGGAGGATTCACGGTGCAGAATCGCTGAATACGAAGGAATGGCAAGGGTTCAAGGCACTGGAGCAGTTCCCAGCGAGAGAACTCCTCTTCTTAAACGATTATACTGTATGTTTACATTTTAAAGCATTGAAGTGGAGCGACAAGGGAGAAAAACGTTAAATTTTAAGCATTTTATACTTGTCTCAAAGATTTCTTTTCTCGATTTTATTACATTGAAATAATTCGTGTTTTCCATTTAAATTCTCCGCTTGTTTCAAAGTTCTCTCCTTGACCTGGAATACACGGCAACCTCTTTTCGTTATCTTCATATTCGCTTCCCTTCTTCGACTTTGAATGCGCGGTAATCACCTTTCTTGAGCTCCGAATTTGACGCATTCATACTTGTGCCGTAATCACCTTTCTTGAGCTCCGAATTTGACGCATTCATACCTGTGCCGTAATCGCCTTTCTTGAACTCTGATTTTGATGCATTCGCACCTGTGTTTCTTGATTTTGAATTTCATGTTTGTTAAACTAAGTAATATATATTGTTTATCGACGCGTACCATTTTTTTTTTTTTTTCTTTTTCACAATTTTTTTTAACCTTAAAATTTAGTTCACTGTAGCATTAGCTTTGCTGTTAAAATACAGAGTCTGTTAGTTTAAATTTTTGGCTTTCATTTTGAACTCGTAATGCGGTATGCATTAATTTTGTTCTGAGCTCTAAATTTGGCGAACTAAAGTTTTATGTTGGGTACTCATGATAATCTTTATATGAATCTTTTGTTAAATTTGGCTAAAAAAATATCCAACTCTATGACCCGTACACCTCTTATAAGAGCTTTGATGATAGATACATCACTACAGTCACTGCTCAGCTGATTACCCGTTAAATATGAATTATGACCTGTATATATGAAGTAGTGAGACAATGGTGCCGTCATATCATGGTGGACCTGCATTAAGGAGCGGCATGGTAACTGAAACATCGCAAATCAATGGTTTCTATCAGCTCCATATTTGCTTACCTGCTTCCGTATTACATCAAAATAAATCATAGAATTATACATTTTACCAAACCATGCAATTCGAATAGTCAAGGCAAACTCCTTTAGTACTAAAACATCTAGTTCCAAAGTTCTGTTTGTCAAACCTTGGATCCAGCTTAAATCTTTATCAAAATAATCATCATCAATTACTCCCCTGACATGCTTGACTTCCTAGATTAAGTTTAACTATGATCTAAACTTTTGCAACATGCATATTACATAGTACTTCCTTATACCAAGAAATATAACTTTCATATACAAGCTTCTCAAACGTTTAACTAGTATGCAAGTACAGGGTCAGATTCTTCAAATATGAGTGAAAGTGAATTACTTATACAATCTGTGCCATTTGCCAACCACACTGTAAGGCTTCTCTGCCCTTTCTCACATAATATAAGATTTTCCGTATGTTTATCACATAATGTAAAGCAGTCTAGGATTTATGCTGGTAAAGTAAAAGCCATATATTTCACCAAATCGAAACAAGTCCGGAAATTGAGCAACTAATATGGTCAAAAAAAAAAAACTGGAGATACCTCTGCAACAAATGCACCTCCATACCAAAGTAACTATTAAAATCAGTGTTGCACTTATCCCCGATATATTCAAATGATTGCAATAATGTCACCAAACGGAAACCAACCTCGGGAATATATATCGTGATAATCTTCTTTTATGGATTTAGCCATATCCAAGTAATATATTCGGGATATAGTTATATGACCCCCTTAAAAGTAATAGTCAGATTGAGGTATGACAGATATGTTACCGATGTACGTTATAAACGAGACATCTAACATTTTCATTTTGTAAATGTTATTAGGTAAATAAACTTTAGATGTCTTCTGCATTATTCATATTAGGATAGAATACCCTGCATTAGGACAAGGAGGTCGCGAGACCATCCTCCTTGACCTTGGTACCAGTAAGATCCACCTAGCGGGTAAAAATAGCAAAACTATACCCGTTTATAAATGTGAATTTGCAAATAAAATTGTGTGTTAAAAATTCGGTTACCCACCTCATTTTTTTTTTATATATATAAAATTTTATATTTTTTTTTCAGGGACCATTACCATGGTAAGGACGTATGAGCAACGACGACGTGACCAGGCAACATCATCACCATTAATGCCGCCACCATCGCCATCACCATCCCCATCACCTTCGTCACCACCAAGACAACCATCAACATCAAACGCTCCAACGCCAGAGTTGATTGTGATAATGAAATGTTTGGAAGCCTTATTGGAGACATTAAAGGAGTCAGCTAAGGCTAAAAACAAAGAGGAATTTCAGCATGTAGCCACCAGTTCAGCGGAACCACATAATTTGGAGCCCAGAGGATCGAGAGAAGACATCTCTAGAGAGCTTCAGAAAATTAGACTCCCAGAATTTTCGGGAGGTCGAGCTGGTGAACGCGCTGAGGCATGGTTGGAAGGGATGAACCGGTGCTTTAGGTTAAGAGAATATTCGCCTTCAGCAAAAACAAAAATTGCCGTGTTTCAACTAAAGGAAAGTGCCTTGATTTGGTGGGGAAACCTGGAAAAGCAGCTACACCTTACATCAGATAACGTTCCTTGGGATCTGTTTGAGGAAAGGTTCCGCGCGAAGTATTTACCTCCATATTTTCAACAACAGCAAGCCAAAGCCTTTCATACACTAATCCAGGGAAGTAAAACGGCGGAAGAGTACGAAATAAGGTTTATGGAGCTGGTAAAATACATTCACTACTTGGACTCTGATGAACGTCAAGCTGAACGCTTCATATTTGGGTTAAATCCTCGCATCAGAGCCTTGATAAGTATGTGGAAACCGTCATCTGTAGCTGAGGCAGTCGAATGCGGCCGTTATGCAGAAGAGCACCTTGGAATAAAAAAGGATATAGGGCCAGTAGGGCCCTTACAATCAGGACTTCCAGGGAAGGTTCCCCGAAACTTCTTCAGAGGAGGTAGCTCGAGGCCACCTTACAGTAACAGGTTTACCCCAAATATGGGGACAAGAGTTCCCATGGCTGTAAACACTATAGCTGCGGAATCGTCCAACACCAGACCATGGGCATCGCGAGGGACTACCGGTAGAGTAAGGAGTGCGAGAGGAATCAACATGGGAGGACACGGCTCGTTCTCTAGAAATTCACACCTTGATTCAAGAGGATCAACGCAGCTCAATTGTTGGGGATGTGGGGGGTTGCATTTCCAGCGTAACTGCCCAGAAGCGTCATCGGATATATTGCAAAGGACTGGGAAGGAGCCGATATCAGCCAATCGAAGTAATCATAGAATTCATGCAGTAGTCAACCACGACCAAGCAGCCCATCAATCCACTGTAGTGGAATCTTCAGGTATTATCAATGGTGTAAAACTCAAAATCTTATTTGATACTGGTGCCACAGATAGTTTCATTTCGTCATATGCATTAAACAAATGTGGGTTGGCAGCTCGTAGACAAAATGATTTCCACCAAGTGGAAATGGCCTCAGGAGAACTCCAAACCGTGGGCTTGAGTGTGGACCAATGCAAAATTGACCTGGGGGTCTGTTCGACTAAACTAAGAGTCTATGTCACAGCCTTAGGGACGTATGATCTCATCATAGGTATGGATTGGCTGGAAGCTCACCAAGCTTGGGTAGATTGTTATGGAAAAAGGATTTTGGGCTTAAATGATGAGGGAGAAGTAATCCAAATTCAAGGAATCAAGAGAGAAGTTTCTTTACGCTACATTTCGGCAATGCAGGTGAAGCGTTGTTTAAGAAAGGGTTGTCAGGCTTATGCAATTCACGAAGTAAGCCAGGAAAAGGGACCATCCTTAGAACAATATCCGGTGTTAGCCGAGTTCCCGGATGTATTTCCAAAGGAACTACCTGGATTACCCCCGGTAAGAGAATTGGATCTCACTATTGAATTAAAGCCAGGTACCCAACCGATCTCTAAAACGCCTTATAGAATGACAGCTCCAGAACTTCAGGAATTGCAAATCCAGTTGAAGGAACTACTCGATATAGGGCTTATCCGGCCCAGTACTTCACCTTGGGGCGCTCCTGTAATTTTTGTGAAGAAGAAAGATGGATCCTTAAGATTATGCATAGACTATCGAGACTTGAATCGAGCTACAGTAAAGAATCAATACCCTATGCCACGAATCGATGATCTTTTCGATCAAATGAAAGGAGCTGCTGTCTTTTCAAAATTGATCTTCGATCAGGGTATCATCAGCTAAGGATTTCTGAAAATGATATCTCTAAGACTGCATTCCGGACACGTTTTGGGCACTATGAATTTACTGTGGTACCATTTGGGTTAACAAATGCGCCAGCCGTATTCATGAATCTTATGAACAGTGTTTTCCGTCAGTATCTTGATAAATTTGTACAAGTCTTTTTAGATGATATTCTCATCTATTCCAAGAATGAAGAAGAACATGAAGAGCATTTGCGGCTAGTATTGTCCTGCCTTAGAGAACGTCAGTTATATGGAAAACTGTCCAAGTGTTCTTTCTTTCAGGAAAAGATTCATTATTTGGGTCACATCATATCAGGTGAAGGGATTTCAGTAGATCCTGAGAAGGTAAAAGCGATCATGGAATGGCCAATACCAAAAAATGCACATGAGATACGAAGCTTTATGGGCTTAGCAGGTTATTACCAGAGATTTGTGGAGGGATTCTCCAAAATCGCAAAGCCAATCACAACCCTCCAGCGTAAAGGTGTTAAGTATGAGTGGACCGAGGAATGTAATAATGCATTCTCTGAACTCAAAAGACTACTCACCAGTGCACCAATTCTAAGAGTCCCCGATATGGGCAAGGACTTCACGGTATGTACTGATGCATCCAAGCAAGGCCTAGGTGCAGTGTTAATGCAGGATAAGGGAGTGATAGCTTATGCGTCCAGAAAGCTAAAACCTCATGAAGAAGTCTATGCTACTCACGATTTAGAATTGGCCGCTGTAATGCTAGCTTTAAAGATCTGGAGACACTATCTGGTGGGTCGAAATTTTACACTTAAGAGCGACCATCAAAGTCTACAGTATTTGTTCACCCAAAGAGACTTAAATGCCAGGCAAAGACGATGGAGTGAATTCCTAAGTGAATATGACTTCGGGATATCGTATATTAAGGGAAAGGAAAATGTAGTAGCCGACGCCTTAAGCAGGAGACCCCGGATATTTTCCCTCATACCCATTAAAGTGGACTTAAGACAACGAGTACTAGATCGTCTTATAAAAGACAGCTGGTATTTAAAGGTGAGGGCAAGTCTTGAGGGAATTAAGGCAAAAGAATCGAAGTTTGAGGGTTATGAATTAGAGAGCGATGGGATCTTACGATTCCATGGAAGGATGTACATTCCTGATGATAAAGATCTTCGAGATACCATCCTTAGGGAAGCTCACAAAGCAGTATATTGTGCTCATCCTAGAGTAGGGAAAATGTATGCAGATACCAAGAAACTCTTCTTTTGGGCAGGCATGAAGCGTGATATCACTCAATTTGTTGCAAAATGTATGGAATGTCAGCAAGTAAAGGCAGATCATTGTCACCCAGCGGGCCTCTTACAACCCCACAACATTCCTGTGTCTAAATGGGAAACCATTTCTATGGATTTTATCACTAGACTACCTCTTACTTCTCAAAGACACAATGCCATTCTGGTAGTGGTGTATAAATTAACAAAAAGCGCCCATTTTATTCTGGTAAGAGATACTTATGATGTTGCTGACGTGGCTCGAGTATTCATAAATGAAATTATCAGATTTCATGGAGTACCTAAGAAGATTATATTCGATAGAGATTCGCGATTCACTTCCAGATTCTGGACGTGCATGCAGACAGACTTAGGTACTCAGCTAAATTTAAGCACGGCTTACCATCCTGAGACTGATGGGCAAACTGAAAGAGTAAATCAAGTACTTGAAGACATGTTGCGAATGTATGTAATGGATCAGCAATCACACTGGGAAAAGTATTTACCCTTGGTTGAATTCGCATACAACAACAGTTACCACAGTTCGATTGGGATGCCTCCATTTGAAGCTTTATATGGCAGACCTTGCAGAACACCGTTAAGTTGGGACAGGTTAGAAGATCAAGTGATAATAGGACCAGAATTAATCTATGAAATGGAAGCGCAGGTCAGTGAGATTAGACAACGATTAAAGGAAGCACAGGATAGACAAAAGAGTTATGCTGATGCTCACCGAACTGATAGGAGGTATGAAGTAGGGGACCAGGTCTTCGTCCGCATTAAACCAAATAAAAGTACTATTCGATTCGGAAAAGGGACAAAGCTGTCACCCCGATTTATAGGACCGTTTAAAGTCGTGGAAAGAGTTGGACCTGTTGCCTATCGTCTTGCCCTGCCACCCCACCTGCATAAAATTCATAATGTATTTCATGTTTCTGTATTAAGACATTATGTAGCTGATCTATCTCATAACATTCAGTGGAGAGAATTGCAGGTATCGGACGAGGGAGTCATAACGGTCGAACCTTTACGTATACTGGAACGTAGAGTTCGACAGTTGAGGAACCGTCTGGTGGACCAAGTTAAGGTCCAATGGGACAAGTATAGTCCTGGATCAGCAACTTGGGAAAATACAGAGGACATATGTCAGAGATACTAATTTATGTCCATTTTGAAGACCTTTACAATATGTTTTGTATATATTTACTTCACTACAGTCAGAGACTCAGAAACATTTTGAATGATTATGGGTGAACATGAAACTTTATGGCGTAATATATGTTTAAATTTCGGCTGGTACATGGATACCAAAATAATATATGTGGTTCGTTTTACTAAATTATAGTTGTCAAATAAGGTTAAAGGCCGTTAAATGATTTTAATTCTGATAGAAATTAAAACAATATAAATTTGTTTCATTTATGCATGTCAAAAATGAGCAACTGAAGTGGAAGACAGGAAGTGAATACATCCTAAATAAAAGTCCAACTACATGCATAGAATATGAAAAATTATGTTATGCTGTAGTATCATATGTAAAGAATACATGAGTTATTTTGAATATGCTGATGCACATTTTACAAATGCATGGGTAAGTGTATGATTGCAGATAAACTTGCAGATAAACTTGCAGATAGACTATGATTGCCGATAAATGATCTAATTTCCGGGATGACCACGTGATGACAGAGCCTCAGACCGATTAAAGCTCAAAGTGATTCTATGATAGGGTAGTAGCCCAAGTTTTACAGGGAGGGGTGGAGGTGTTACCCACCGTTTATCCTCCGAACCCTGGAGTCATGGGAGGTTGTGCGAGTCATGCTCCCCTAGACGTGTGATGATGACTGCCGGATGCCTACTGGGAATCAGGTCGGTATAGACGACGCTGTTACCTTCGTGTTATGAATGGTTAGGTCAGTAAAATTGACGCCATGGCATACTCTAGTAGAGGACGAATAGGATGGGAGCAGAAGAGATTAGGGAGGATAGGATGAGTTTGAATAGTTTGGGGACCTGGATAGAAAAGGTCATGTCCATTAAAACCTTGAACCTAAAGCTCTAACTTCGGAACGAAGTTTTCAGAAGGGGGGATGTATGTAACAACCCATTAATAAAATTTTAAACTTTAAAACTTTAAATATTTATATATATATATATATATATTAAATTTTATAAAGTATATAATTAGACTTTATAATATGAATTTATAAAACAGATCATTAAACTTTATAACACATATATAAAGAAATGTTATAAAATATATCACTTAACTTTATAACATATATAATTTAAATGTTATAAAATATATCACTTAAACTTTATAGCATATATAATGCAAATGTTATAAAATATGTCAATTAAACTTTATAACATTTATAATGTAAATTTATAAAAGATATCAGCGAACTTTATAACGTATATACAGGAAATGTTAAAAAAAAAAATCATAAAGGGAATTTATAAACGTAAATCTAAGCTGTCCTAAAGAATCTATATATATACCACAGTCCATTAATAAAGACGCGTCCAACCAACTGAATACTTATTACAGAGCGCAGAGGAAAGTAAGAAATATCTGAGAGCCATCAATGCGTGGAAGGCGATGGCTGCAAGTGGGAGGGCGGCCACCGCCAGGCTGGTAAATAAATAGCAGAGGCCTGAACCGAGAGAAGGGGGACAAAAAAAACAAAAGAGGAGCAGAAAGAACTAGGAGCAGAAATTCACCAGGAGAAAACCAGGAGGAAGTTAATTATCCATTGGAAGAGCTTTAAGCTGTTTGAGGTTCTGGGCACGGAGGGACAGAGAGCTTCTGTTGTGAATTTTTCTGGATTGAGCAGCTAGGTTTTCTCAATCTGGCTGGGTGGTATTGGTCTCCCGGAGACTGGATCAAAACAGCCACGACAGCACCAGCAGAATCAACCGCAGTTGAGGTAATTACAAATTTAAATTCTTCAGGCTTTCTGTACTTCAGATTCTAGTTATTGTTTTTGGTCATTACACTGATGACGCAGTCCCTTTTCGTCAGCCCTTCCTCTGTCGCTTCTGCAAGGATTAGCTACTGTCACTCGGGACAGTTGATTCTGCTGCAAATGCTCTGCTCAGCTGATGCCTTCAGCTCTCCTGTGATCTGCAACCACGGTCTGATACCATGTTGAATTTTCTAAGTCTATCTGTTAGAAAATTAATATGTATTCTACTAGTTTATTTTTTCTACTTGCAAATTCTGAACAAGTTATTTAAAACATTTAAATACCGAAATAAACACAATACAGTCACAACATCTATAGATCATCAGCTAAAAGAAAACAAACACACAAGTGACATCGTTATTTTTGGAAAAATGTCCCCGAAAAAACCCAATGCAGGAAAACCCATGCAGCTATTCAGAGGGTTTATTATTATGCAGTATTTCCTTGAGTACAACTGGGTGCCTAACCGACTCACCCGACAGATAAAAATACACGATAGCAATACCTCTATATTCGGAAACAGCTATTCAGAAAACCTGTCCCACGAAACCCTCTCCGGCAACTTTGAAGCTCAGTGCTGGCCCTTTTGGCCTCTTCGTCAGCCTCCTGCTGACCTACGTCAACCCGAGGACCCTCTGCGTCAGCCCTCTGAGGCACTGTGCAACCTCTGGGACCCTCTGCATCACTCCAGCAGCCTCTGCATGGATGACGTAGTCCCTATGGCCTCTGCGCTGTCTCTACATGCCCTGAACTAACTGCTGCTCTCGCTCTCCCTGCTTCTGCGCTAGTCTCTCATTACTGTATCTGCCTCTCTATCTAGTACTCGCTGCCCCTCGTTGCTAATCATTGATTCACTTTTGCTTAGCAACCCCGCTCGAGCAAAATGAATCACTGATCACTCTGGTGTGTTCTCCAACTGACCCTCAAGCCTCTTCTTATACTTTTCTCGTTGGTCCTTCAACGACTGAGATTAAATCTCTAATCAACTGCTAAGATTAGATTTGGCTTGATCGATGACTTTTGGAACCTTCTAACTCAGTTTTATATTAATACCCATTAATATTTTATTTTTCTTAAATTTAGACTTAGGAAGTCCATTAAAAATATTAATTATTTTAATATCTCCCAAACTGGGTACAATCTGTCCAAACCATTTGTTTGTCTTGGAGATCTCATGTGCTTTAGCCTCTCCACCAATTTTCATGGCTAGAGCACATCCAATGCTACCACAAATCAACACTAACCCTATGTGGACCGAATGGACCCGGATGGGAAAAGAGATGAATGGGGCCAAGATGAGTGGAAGGGAGTGATGTATATAGTGTCAGGAAGTGGGACCATGCAACTGAAATTGGGATTTCCCATGTAGTGCCAACCATAAAGCTAATGGCCAATAAAGGAGATCCCACAGGACTAGGGTACAAGGCTAACCACGAAATTGAGCAGTGGAGACAAGAGTACAAACCTAGACCACTCTTTCTGTTGAATCCTCCCACCAATCCATGCCCAAAATTTCCCATGACAAGTAAGGAAAATCAGTCATCTATAACAAAGAAAAGCCATACCTTCAGGGTCGGCAGGCCCACCTTCAAATATACAATCAGTGAGGAACCACATGGCTAGTGCAGTTGGCAGAGATAATGGCACATTGCGCTATCTGGTGGCTGCAAGGGGCCATTGGTTGTTGGTTGAGGACCATCCAGGAGAAAAAATTTCTCTTATGCATACTACCCAGAGATAGTGGGTAACAAACTTCATCCAGAAGTTTCATGGAGCTTCAACAATATTGTAGTGAGGATCATTCAGATCCTCGATAGGTGCTTCATTTCTTCTTATTCTATCTAAGTTCTTTTTGTTGTAATAACTTATATAATATAAATAAAGTTGAGTTTCCATTTTTTGTTTCATTCCTCTTCGAATTTGCAGTGTTTCTTATTTCCGATTATTTCTGCAATTTGTGAAAATTTCCATTATATATTTTTAAAATTAAAAGAAGTAAAATAACTGGAGCATTATATAATATCCCAGAATCATTAGAAATTTATCTATTTGGGATATTACAGTGGTATTAGGGTTGGTTTCCCTGCCATCCTGAGGGTTTCTTAACTGCTGATCAATCCTTGGATTATTTTTGGAGGTGCCAAAGAGAAATTATTTTCGGTGATTCTCCACAAATGCCCTAGCTAAAATCTTGTCAATTTAAGCGGTTCCTTATAGCCACCCTAGTTGGCTATTATTGTATTGCAAACATTCTTCAACACAATTTGTCATTTGTAGGAGGACGAAATTCATTTCATTATCAAGGGCCCAAGTTTGTCCTATAGAAGGGCTGAGTTTCTTCAAAGATCTAGAGTTAACAAAGAGGGAGGAACAAGATTATTCATCTACAAATCGAATCATCTAGTGTGGGAGATTGGATTACATCCAAAAGGGGCTGGATTATTTCTTGTTGCTTGAAAATCCTCATTATCTGAGGGCATTTATCAACCCAAAAATCTTCTATCTGTACCCAAGTCGAGTTGCTTGAACTTGGAAAGGTTGATTTCCATTTTGAACAGGGATAAAATTCTCCAAGAACAAAGATCAAATTGCAGAAGTTTATTGAGTTCGAATCCCTCTAAGTAGATACTTTTTCAGTTCAAATTTAAGAGCATAATAATTCTTGGGGCTAAATTCTGAAATTTGAGTTGCTAAATATACTTGGAAATTAGTGCCAGAAAGGGAAGACGAATACACCAGACCATACCCATCTTCACAATTGCAAATTAATTTATTATTTTCTAAAGAGGACATGTTAATACCCAGGAGGTCGAATAAGCTAGAGATCTCATAAATTAAAATTGATATTATATCTTGGACTAGTGATTAAGTAATCAAAGTAAGCTTCAACAAATTTTCTCTCAGATTTCCATCAAGTTCGTGGCTTCCATTGGAAGACAAGATTACTTAATTAGCAGGACAAGTTTCTTAACTGGCACTACCATATTCTAGAGGCCGAATTTTATTAAACATTTGAGTATCCCTATCAAGGTGAAGAGGCTGAGTCTACCTCCCTTGTATATCAAATTTATCAGGCTAAATGAGTGATTTCTAAAGGGTTGAATAGTATATTCTGAGTGCATTGACCTCGTGGTCTTCAAAAAGGGATGATAACTCTGATTTTGGTCAACTACCCTGCTCTACTAGTATATACTTAGAGTGATTTGCATCTCAAATTTACACTAAATCTCAAGGGAACCAATTCACTATTGGTGGGTCGAATTTCTTATCCATAGACCAAGCCGAATGATCTTCCATTTCAGAGCATAATTCATTGGCAGATTGAAACTCTTTGTTGTTAGTTTTTGTAGCATCGGATATGTTCTAGCTTTGAAATTTGGTGGAGAGGCTAGAATGCATGAGATCTCCAAAATCCAAAAATCATTTCTGGAAATCTCACCTAGAAATTGTTAGTTTTTGGTAGCACCGTAAGTTCTCTAGCCTTGAAAATTGGTGGAGAGGTTAAGGCACATGATTTCTAAAGAACCCAGAAATTGTTTGGTGAAATTCCACCTGGATTGTTTTTATTAAAATAATTAATATTTTTAATGGGGTTCCTAAGTCTAAACTTAGGGAAATTAAAATATTAATGGGTATTAATCAAAATATGGGTGAGAATGATCTAGAAGGTGGATCAAGTCATGTTTTAATCTTAGTCGTTGATTAGAGACTTAATCTCAGCCGTTGAAGACTCAACAGGAAAAGTATAAAATGAAGGCTTGGAGTTCATTTGGAAATACACACAGAGAGATTGAGGAAATCGATTTTCTGAGGTGAGAAGTTCTCAGGAGGAAAATCGATTGGGGAGATCTTGCAGCTAAGGGGCAGTGAGAAACTGGGAAAAGGACTTTTTGAAGAATATGGACAGAGAGGTGGAGAGAGCTTGCAGAGAAGCAACACAGTAGCCGGGAGAGCTGACGTTGGGCCAGTATAGGCCCATGCAATCCTCATGTAGAGCCAGAAGGGCCATCATAGAGCATAAAAGTTGCCTATCACGTAGAATCCAGAACTGCCAAAACAACCGGGATAGCTGACGCAGAGGGTAGAAGAGGTGGCGTAGGGTTGATGTAGAGCCTACGGAGAGCCAACGCAGAAATAGTCGGGGTTAGCTAGTCTTGTGCCGATCAGCGGAAATTCTGTCGTGTGAAGTGAGGTAAAACTCACTCAAATTTTCCGCCAGTATTTTCGGTAAAGGATTGCTAGATGAGCATCCTAGATTTGTATTCAGATATTTCTCTTGCATAATAATAAACCCTCAGAACTGTTGCACGGGTTTTTCCATATTGGGTTTTTCTGGGAACTATTGTGCCAAAAAATAAGTGTGTCCTATGTATCTTGTTCTTTGCTCTATTTTCAATTTCATGAGATCAAATATTTAATTAGTGTAGGTTGCAAAAGTAATTTGCTTCAATATTCAGAAGAATAACTTGAGGAATGTAATTTAAAAATCAAGTAGGTGAAGTAGATTCAGATTTGTTGCAGTAGGGGTTCCTTCGAGTCTACAATTTTTCATAAAAATGACTTAATTAGATTATTAGTCAGTTTTTAAACATTTCCTAAGTCTAAACTTAGGGAATATGACTAATTAATTAGAATTAATTAAGTTAAGGTGTGTATGTTCTAGAAACTCACATGGATCGACTTCGATTTAATCATAGCCATCGATTAAGATCTAATCTTGGTCGTGGAAGTCTCAACAAAGGATTATAAGAAGTCGATGTGGATTGGAGAAATCAATTCAGCAGTTCGATTTCATGAGCATATCGATTTCCAGAGTAGCAATAGTCAGTTGCTGGAGAGAAAGCTAGTGAGATCAAAGTAGTGAAAGAGGGGAAAGGATAGTGAAGTCGAAGGAAGGATTCCAGTTCCGGTGAGTGCATTTGCAGAGAGGAAAGTGAGCCACAGTGAGGCTGGCGCAGTGCAACGTAGCAGCCTCTAGAGGCAATTTTGAATATGTTGGGGAAAAGCAGAGTTTCAAAGCCAAAAGTTGGGCAGAGGTTCTGGAGGCCAGGGGAAACATTTTCCCAGATAGCAACAGATCAAACGGCTTGAGGAGAAGCTTGTTCGAGATGAGTGCAAAAGTGATTGCACTAGGGTGATGCAGTAGCTGCGCAAAGCCAGTTTGGATGGCTCAATTTGAGCTGAGGTTAGAGCCCGGATTTGCCTATGGAGTGAGGAAATTCCTCACTAGATTTTTCTTACCAATTTTTCTCTATAGGATTGCCAGTTTCGGCATCCAGTTGTACTCAATTTATTTCACTGTTGCACCAATTTTCCCAAGTTGGGTTTCTCCGGGGACATTGGTCCAAAAATAATTGTGTAATTTTATGTATGTGTGCTAGCATTTCTTCCAGCATTTATTTCTTCTACCGTTTTATTTGTGTAGGTTGCAGAGTGATTGATTCAGTGTTTGTTGTAGAAAACAGTAAATAAATTGTTAAAAATTAATTTAACAATTAAGAGAATTATTTCCAATTGCTACAATAGGTTCGGGCCTCCAAATTTTCACATGGTATCAGAGCGTAAATGATCAGCCAGAGAGCTCAATAGCGAAGGAATATGGAGTTTTGTTGTTCATTGAGGGGCAGTAGATTGAAACCCCACAGGCAGCGCAGTCACCTTGGCAAAGAGGTCGAATTTCCTGAGGAGAATCAATTTTTCTAAGAGGGGCAGAAAAATTCGGTCTCTCACAATCGAGGTATTCCAGAGGCAAATGGAGTGTTGATTTCTAGTAGCATCGAATGTGCTCTAAGCCTCAAAATTTGCAGGGAGTCTTGGACACATGTATTCCACAATACGCAAAAATCATTTTGGGAAATTCCACCCAGAGATAGTTTTATTAAAATAATTAATTATTTTTAATGGGTGCCTAAGTCTAAACTTAGGAAATTAAAATAATTAAAGGGTATTAATCGAACTATGAGTGAAACTTCTAGAAGAAGACAAGGATCAAGGAAAAATGATCTGAGCCATTGATTATAATCTAATATGGGTCGTTGGTTCTCAACTGGAAGATTATAAGAGGAGGCTTGATGGGCATTTGGAAAACACATCGAGTTGAGATTAGAAGATTGAATTTTTGAAGCACAATAGTTGTCGGGAGAGAAATTCGAAGTGATATTTTGCAGTAAGGGGCAGGGATAGTTTCGGTTGGAGATTTCTTTTGATCCGAGAATACTCAGTAGAGAAGGTAGAGAGAGATCCAGTAGAGGCAGCGCAGATCCAAAGAGGCTGACGCAGGGCCACACAAAGGCACCACAAAAAGCTCAGAGGCAATCCATAAATTTGCTGGAGAATAGATTTCTAAATCTAGAAGCTAGGGTGTGAGACCGGGAGGGTAGAAGTCGAAGTCTCAGAAGCAAATCTATCATCCGGGAGGAGTGACGCAGACCCCAGTAGCTGTGACGCAGGGCCTACATAGTGATTGTGTAGAGACTGCACAGAGGTAGCCAGGGGTTGAACATTCAATGGCTGGATTAGCCAGGATCTTCAACAATAGTGTGAGCTAATATCACTCATCTCTCTGTCAGTAATATTCTTTGTACTGGATAGCCAGCAAGGCATGCAAAGATTATATTCAGAAAAACCACTACATAATAATAAAACCCTAAGTAGCTGCACCAGTTTTCCTGCATTGGGTTTTTCCAGGGACATTTGTCCAAAAATAACTGTGTAGATGTGTGTGATGTTTATTTCTCTCTTGTGCTATATTTAGTTTCTGCAGTTTTATTTTGGTGTAGCCTACAGTGTATGTATTTCAGTATTTTCCATAGAAAACTAAAGTAACTTGTCCAATTAATTTAACAAGTACGTGAAATATAATCAGTATGCTGCAGTAGGAATCGAGTAACTAATTCACATGGTATCAAAGGCGCAGGTAAAGCAAGAGAGCAGAGCCGGAAGAACCCAACGCTGAAAAGGAGGGTCGAAGTGCTGCGTAGGCAATAAATCGAATCCCCAAAGGGATTGTGCAGTCTAGGCTAGGAGGACAAAGATTTTCGAGGAAGGTCTCTCTGTAAGTGAGTTGACAGAGAGGTGAGACTTCCAGATTGAAGTTTGTCAGTGTCATAGGGAGCAACACAGCAGCTTCAGCGAAGAGGCAGTTTTCTGCAACAGTTGTTGGGGCAAAAGCTCGTCAGAAGGAAGAAGACAGACACTTGTGGGAATTTCTTCCTCAGAGAATTCCTAGCCAGGGAATTCAAATTCTCATTTGTTGAGCAGCAACAAGGGGCAGTAGATCTACTGAATCCAATAGGGAGTGCGTAGGCTAGCCCAGCAACAGCGCAGAGGAGAGAGGAGGTCATTCGACTTTTTTGATTGGCAGAGATGGCATCCAGTGAGTTGAGAGACCAGGATCAGTTGGATAGTGTATCCAACTATGTGATCTAGAAGGCAAGGATGTCATGCCTTCTAGATGAACATTTTCTCAAGATCTACGTCGACAGTGTGGTAGCTAAGTCCGCGGATCCAGATCCGCTCAAGACATACAAGGGAGAGATGGCGAAGGCCAAGCATATGAACCTCGGCGGAGTGAAGGATCATGTAATATGTCACATCTCAGGCAAAGGGACAACCAAGGAGATGTGGGATGCCTTGTCCACACTATATCATGGATCTTCCGAGCAGTGGAAGATGTACTAGGAGCAGAAGATGAGATCCACACAAATGCAGAAGGGGGAATGCATTGGTCCGTTCCTTGCAAAGATTCAGGAAACGCGATACGAGTTGGCAGTTGTGGGGTCAACACCTCAGCCTAAAGAGATGGTGAGGCTAGCCCTGAATTCAATTTCAGAAGAGTGGCAAGTATTTTTCCAGAGTATCTTGGGCAGGGAGAAATTGCCAGACTGGGAAGGAATGTGGGCCACTCTTCAGCAAGAAGAGATGAGGAGGGACTTGGTCAAGTGTAAACGTGATGGCAGCAGCAACAGTGGGAAGAAGCCCAAGGAGGAGGATGAGAAAGCAGCCCTTGCATCTAAGGGGCAACAGGAGCAGTGGAAGAAGAAGAAAGATGTGTCAAAGATCAAGTGCTTTCAGTGTGGTGAACTTGGCCACTACGCTACATAGTGTCCTCTCAAGAAAGACAAAGATGAGAAGCATGATCCGAAGGTTGCATCTGCACAGATCGAGGAGGAGGATTTTGCCACGATCACCCAGAGGTGGGTGATATAGAACTGTAGTTCGAAAGAACTACAATTGGGCAAGATCCTTGAGGAGTCCACCACTTGGATCCAATGTTTTAAAAACCGGCTGGTCTAAACTGGTAATTTGGCCAACCGGCCGTTAGCTAGCCCATCGGATCAAACCGGCAGAAAAGACCTAGTTTGACCCTCCATTTTGCCAAAAAAGTGGACAAACCAGTCCTAATTGGCTGATTTAGGACGGAACCAACCGATTTGTGGTCAAACTAGGCAGTTGCGTCCTAAACCGACTGTTGATTTGGGGTAGCATCGGATGTGCTCTAGCCACAAAAATTGGTGGAGAGGCTAAAGCACATGAGATCTCCAATACCCAAAAATGGTTTGGGCAGATTCTAAATAGTCTGGGAGGTATTAAAATAATTAATATTTTTAATGGAGTCCCTAAGTCTAAACTTAGGGAAAATAAAATATTAATGTGAATTAATATAAAACTGTGTTATAATGGTCCAAAAGTCATGGATCAAGCCAGATCTAATCTTAGCCGTTGATTAAGGATTTAATCTCGGCCATTAATTTGTCAATGAGAAAAGTATAAGATGAGGCTTGAGGGTCACTTGGAGAACACACCAAGAGATCAAGATTTCGGCTTTCTGGGGCTGGGTTTGCTAAGAAAGTTGAAAGAGTGATCAAAGTTGCAGTTGAGGGGCAGTGAAAACGGAAGAAGAGAGGTAGAGATAGCACCGAGAGGATCAACATAGTAGTCGGAGAGAGGGACGCAGAAGCAGCCAAGGGTTCACATAGAGTTAGCCAAGGCTCACGCAAAGGTAGTCAGGAGCTGCACAGTGCCTCAGAGGGCTAGTGTGGATGACGCAGAGGGCGAGAGGACTGATGTAGTGCCCCCAGAGGCTGACACAGGCCAAGCCAGAGTGATGTTGGGCTAACGTTGGGCCAGAGAGAGGTTGACGCAGTCCCTAGAGGTTGACGCTGGGGTTTCATGGGGCAGATTAGAGCTGTGGAGCTACCAGAGTGTTTATCCGAGGATTCAGCCGGAATATCTGCTTCCGAGAAGAGAGGTACTACTACTGAGATTTTTCTCTGTTGGGTGAGCTGGATTTGGCACCCAGATTGTATTTTGAAACTGCTTAATAAATCAAACCCTCAGATAGTTGCACTAGTTTTTCCGCATTGGGTTTTTCCGGGACATTAGTCCAAAAACAACGGTGTCACTTGTGTGCTTGCTTCTGTTTCCTTCAGTTGATGATCTGTAATGTGTTGAGCATGCATTTGTATTTATTTCCAGTATTTACATGGTAAATAAATTGTTAATTAACAAAACAAGTAGGTAGGAATAAATCAGAGAGTACATGAAGGGTTTCTGACAGGTTAGACTTAGAAATTCCAACATGGTATCAGAGCATGGTTGCAGATCATGGAGAACGAGGACATCAGCCGAGTAGAGCAGCAACAGCTGAAAACAACCGTCCCGAGTGACAGAAGTTGTTCCTAGTAGAGTAGCAACAAGGAAGGGGTGGCGTAGTGCTCGTGTCATCAAGATTGAGCCAAGAAGAGGCAGCGCAGAGGCTGAGGGAGGCAAAGATAGGCTGACGCAGAGCCACGCAGAGGCCAGGAAGGCTGACACAGAGCCACGCAGAGGCCAAGAGGGCTGACGCAGTTCGATGAGGAAGCTGATTTTCCGGCGCCGGGATTGCCCAGAGCCTAGGAGCTCTAACCTTCAGTTTGTTGGGGTTTAGGAAGCTGTGGGTGAGTTGCAGAGTAGAGCTAGTGGGATACTGTACTCAGAACAGTACCTAATAAGTCAAGGGCAAGGAGGAGGGAGTTGCTACTAAGGATTTCTAACCGAGAAAACCGGATCAGTGGTGCAGGTGCACTAACGATCGGAGTGGGGGGCATCTCGACATTGACAGAAGGGTTTCCAGGAGGGAAATCAAGGCTCAGAGGGAGTTAGACTAAGAACTTCCAGGAGGGAAGTAGAGGAGCAACGAGATGGCAGTGAACGGGGTAAGAGACCAGGACAGACTGGACGGAGCCTCAAACTTTGTAGTTTGGAAGGTTAGAATCCTATCCGTTCTAGACAGGAATCGTGTCAAGCACTTCGCCTTAAGGACGATAGTTATCCCAGTTGACTCAGCTCATAACGACAAGTACAAGGGCCAAGAGCATCATTCTTGATGGGGTCAAGGACCATGTAGTACCACATATTGCCGAAAAGGAAATGACAAATGAGATGTGGGAGGCCCTAAAGAAAGTGTACTAGCATACTTTTGTGCAGAGAAGGATGTTACTAGAAAATCAATGGCGATCATACTATATGCAGAAGGGAGAACAGATCGACCCCTTCCTCAGTCGATTGAGGAAATCCGAGATTAGCTGACTTCCATAGGGGCCACGCCATATCAAGAATTGATGGGGAAAACAACCCTGAACGCAGTCTCAGAAGACTAGGAGGTGTTTGTCCAGAGCATATTGGGCAGGGCAACCCTTCTAGATTGGGAGGAAATGTGGGCTGCTCTTTTCCAAGAAGAGATCATAAGGCTGAGCAAGGCGGGAAGCAGTGGCAAGGGGATCAGAATCAAGGAGGACGAGGCGGATGTTGCCCTAGCATTTGAGGGAAAGCAAGAGAAATGGAAGAAGAAGGACCTCTCCAAGGTCAAGTGCTTCCACTGTGGGGAGCTGGGTCATTATGCGACCCAGTGTCCAAGGAAGAAGAGCAAGGGAGAGGCCTCCGAGACCAAGGTTGTGCCAACAAGGGCAGAGAAGGAAGTGGAGACATATGATGACTATGCCATGAGTGCACACACACCACTTGAGCAGAAGTGGAGAGACATCAAAGTGTAGTCAGACGGACTACAGGCGATGAGGGGCAGGATCCTCGAGGTATCCAACCTCTTGCATTAGACCTTGCTACGGGAGCCCCAAAGAGGAGTAGCAACGTTGGCAAATGTCGGTGGAGACGGATGCGGATGGAGCGACAGAGGGAGCTAGAGTGCAAGAGTCTCAGGACAACATGAAGTAGCAGTGCGAGATGCACAGAGTTGATGCAACAGCGCAGAGATCAGAGAGGGATCACTTGTCAGTGACAGACGAAGCTTCAACATCGGGAGTGTTTCTAGCCTGACGGAGATGTCAGAGTTGGGAGATCAGTTACTTACTTCTCAGTAACTAAGTTGTAGTGCAGTAGTTAGCAATGGCAGTGCTATGGGCAGCACGATGCAACATGATGAGAGGGGTTGCAGTGCAGATGCAGCAATGGTAATGGTAGGGCCATGGGCAGCAGCACAGATGCAGAGGGAGCTGTCGTACAGATGCAGCAGTGGCAGTGGCAGGGCCTTGGGCAGCAGTACAGGATGCAACAGTGCAGAGGATGTTGGGCAGGGAGGCTTAGCATCAGCATAGGGACCGATGCCGGATGATCAGGGTGATACTCAGTGAGGAGTATTACTAGAGCACAGTCCTCGCTAAGAGGGAGTGTTGATTTGGGGTAGCATCAGATGTGCTCTAACCACGAAAATTAGTGGAGAGGCTAAAGCACATGAGATCTCCAATACCCAGAAATGGTTTGGGAAGATTCTAAAAGTTTGGGAGATATTAAAATAATCAATATTTTTAATGGAGTTCCGAAGTCTAAACTTAGGGAAAATAAAATATTAATGTGAATTAATATAAAATTGTGTTAGAATGGTCCAAAAGTCATGGATCAAGCCAAATCTAATCTTAGCCGTTAATTAGGGACTTAATCTTGGCCGTTGATTTGTCAACGAGAAAAGTATAAGAGGAGGCTTGAGGGTCACTTGGAGAACACACCAAGAGATCAAGATTTCGACTTTCTGGGGTTGGGTTTTCTGAGAAAGTTGAGAGAGTGATCAGAGTTGCAGCTGAGGGGCAGTGAATACAGAAGCAGAGAGGCAGAGATAACATCAACAGGATCATCGCAGTAGTCGGAGAGAGGGACGTAGAAGCAGCCAAGGGTTCACGTAGAGCCAGCCAGAGCTCACGCAAAGGCAGCCAGGAGTTGCGCAGTGCCTTAGAGGGCTAGCATGGGTGACGCAGAGGGCCAGAGGACTGATGCAGTGCCTCCAGAGGCTGACGCAGGTCAAGCTAGAGTGACGCTAGGCTAACGTTGGGCCAGAGAGAGGTTGATGCTAGGGTTTTGTGGGGTAGATTGGAGTTGTGGAGCTTCTGGAGTGTTTATCCGGGGTTTCAGCCAGAATATCTACTTCCGAGTAGAGAGGTACTACTGCCGAAATTTTTCTTTGTTGGCTGCGCTGGATTTGGCACCCAGATTGTAGTATGAAATTGGTTAATAAATCAAACCCCCAAATAGTTGCACTGGTTTTCCCACATTGGGTTTTTCTGGGGATATTAGTCCAAAAACAATGGTGTCACTTGTGTGCTTTTTCTGTTTCCTTCAGTTGAAGATCTGTAATGTGTTGAGCATGCACTTGTATTTATTTCTAGTATTTACATGGTAAATAACTTTTTACTTGATAGAACAAGTAGGTAGGAATAAATCAGAAAGTACATGAAGGGTTTCTAATGGGTTAGACTTAGAAATTCCAACAACTCTTCAACAAGAAGAGATGAGGAGGGACTTGGTCAAGTGTAAACTTGATGGTAGTAGCAGCAATGGGAAGAAGCCCAAGGAGGAGGATGAGAATGCAACCCTTGCATTTAAGGGGCAATAGGAGCAACGTAAGAAGAAGAAAGATGTTTCAAAGATCAAGTGCTTCCAGTGTGGTGAACTTGGTCACTACGCTACATAGTGTCCTCTCAAGAAGGACAAGGATGAGAAGCATGATCTGAAGGCTGCATCCGCACAGATCGAGGAGGAGGATTTTGCCACAATCGCCCAGAGGTGGGGTGATATAGAGTTGTAGTTCGAAAGAACAGGGCAGGCGGTTAGCCCCAACCCTTGGACGCATGGCCCCATGTGGCCATAATTTTCCACCTACAGAGCTTACTGGAAAATTAAACTAAGTGACAAAATTCTTAGGATGGTTAGCAGTCCAGTGTAGTTTGTAGATCAGTATGTGAGCACTCTGGCACAAGTTACAGAGAGGCAGGGACAATACTAGGAGATCAACACAGAAGCAGAGTGAGAGCAGCCAGTCAGTCCAGGCTATGCAGAGCCCAAAGGGACTGCATCATCGACGCAGAGGGCAGAGGGATTGACGTAGAGGCTCCTAGAGGTTGCGCAGTGCCTCAGAGGGATGATGCAAAGGTTCCTAGGGCTAACGCAGGTCAGCAGGAGGCTGACGTAGAGACCAGAAGGGCCAACACTGAGCTTTAGTTGTGTTGGAGAGGGTGTCGTGGGACAGGTTTTCTGAATACCTGTTTTCAGATATAGAGGTATTGTTGCCGTGTATTTTTCTCTGTCGGGTGAGCCAGTTAGGCACCAAGTTGTACTTAGATAGACTACATAATAATATAACCCTCTCAATCGCTTCACCGGTTTTCCCGCATTGGGTTTTTCAGCGGACATTGGTCCAAAAATAACGGTGTCACTTGTGTGATTGTTTTCTTTCAGTTGATGATATGTAGATGTTGTGACTGTATTGTATTTATTTTGGTATTTAATGTATTAAATAACTTGTTCGATTTTTAAACAAGTAGAAGAAATAAACCAGCAAAATACAAATTAAATTCCTAACGGATAGACTTAGGAATTTCAACATGGTATCAGAGCGTGGTTGCAGATCATAGGAAAACTGAAGGCATCAACTAAGCAGAGCATTTGCAATAGATTCAGCTGTCCCAAGTGACAGAGTTGATCCTTGCAGAAGGTGAAAGAGGAAGGAGTGATGCAAAGGGATTGTGTCATCAGTCTAGGCCAGAGAGAGGCTAGCACAGAGGCTGAGGAAGGCAGAATCAGGCTCACGCAGAGCCACGCAGAGGCCAGGAGGGATGATGCAGTTGGTTGAGGGAGCTGATTTGCCGGTGCCAAGATTGCGTAGAGCCAAGTGGCTCAATTCTTCAGTTGCTAGGGCATAGGAGGCTGTGGGTAGTTTGCGGAGTGAAGCTGGTGGGGTACTGTGGTCAGAACAATACCTAAGAGGGCAAGACCAAGGTGGAGGGAGTTGCTACCGGAGCGGATTTCTAGCCAAGGAATCTACATCAGTGTTGCAGTTGCACGGACGATCAGAGTGGAGCAACTTGATGTTGGCAGAAGGATTTCCAGGTGGGAAATCAAGACTTAGAGGAGTCCAGAGGAGAAATTCCAAACGAGAAGTAGAGAGACTCGGACGAGTCAATAGAGAAGAGCAGAGAGATGGCCGTGAATGGGCTGACGGATCAGGATAGGTTGGACGGAGCGTCCAACTTTGTGGTCTGGAAGGCCAGGATTATGTCTATTCTGTGTGCCATGAGTGCTCATGTGTCACTTGAGAAGAAGTGAGGAGACATCGAGCTGTAGTCAAGAGGACTACAGGCGATGAGAGTCAGGATCCTTGAGGTATCCAACCTCTTGGATTATACCTTGCTACGGGAGCCCTGAAGAAGAGTAGCAGGACTGGCGGATGTAGGTAGAGACGGATGCGGATGAAGTGACAAAGAGTGTTATAGTGCAGGAGTCCCTGGACAGCGTGAGACTAGCAGGCTGCAATAGTGCGAGAGGCAAGGGAGTGTTGCACCAATGCAGGATGGCACAGAGAGGTGTGCAACGGTGTGGGATGTAGGGAGTTGTTGCAGTAGCACAAAGGTCAGTAGAGGGAGAACTTGTTAGCGACAAAGGGAGCTTCAACATCGGGAGTGTCTCTAGCTTGACAGGGATGTGAGAGTTGGGTGGATCAGTTACTTCTCAGTAACTGAGTTGCAGTTCAGTAGTAGTATGCAGTAGCACGATGCCGCATGATGGGAGGGGGATGTAGTGCAGATGCAGTGCTGGGAGAATGGACCAGTAGTAACACGGATGTAGCAGTGGCAGTGGTAGGGCCATGGGAAGCAGTACAGGATGCAGCAGTGCAGAGGATGTTGGGCGGGGAGGCCTAGCATCAGCACAGGTATTGGTTCTAGATGATCAGAGTGATGCTGAGTGAGGAGTATTACTATAGCACAATCCTCGCTAAGAGGGAGTGTTTATTTGGGGTAGCATAGGATGTGCTCTAGCCACGAAAATTGGTGGAGAGGCTAAAGCACATGAGATCTCTAAGACCCATAATGGTTTGGATAGGTTGTACCCAGTTTGGGAGATATTAAAATAATCAATATTTTTAATGGAGTTCCTAAGTCCAAACTTAGGAAAAATAAAATATTAATGGGTATTAATATAAAGCTGGGTTAGAAGGTTCCAAAAGTCATGGATCAAGCGAAATCTAATCTTAGTCGTTGATTAGAGATTTAATCTCGGTTGTTGATGGACGAACGAGAAAAGTATAAGAAGAGGCTTGAGGGTCAGTTGGAAGAGACACTAGAGTGATCAATCATTCATTTTGCTAGAGTGGGGTACTAAGCAAAGTTGAATCTGTGATCAGCAATGAGGGGCAGTGAGTACGAGGCAGAGAGGCAGGTACAACACTAGGAGACTAGCACAGAAGCAAAGCAAGAGCAGCAGTCAGTCCAGGCTACACAGAGCCCAGGAGAGGCAGCGTAGAGCCCAGAGGGACTGCGTCATCCATGCAGAGGGCAGAGGGAGTGATGCAGAGACTCCCAGAGGCTGTGCAGTGCCTTAGAGGGCTGATGTAGAGGGTGTTGGGCCTGATGTAGGTCAACAGGAGGCTGACGCAGAGGCCAAAAGGGCCAGTGCTAAGCTTCAGTTGTGTTGGAGAGGGTTTCCTGGGACAAGTTTTCTGAATACCTATTTCCGGATATAGAGGTATTGCTGCTGTGTATTTTTCTCTATCGGGTGAGCTAGTTATGCACCCAGTTGTACTCGGATACACTGCATAAGAACATAACCCTCTCAATAGCTACACCGATTTTCCTGCATTAGGTTTTTCCAGGGACATTGGTCCAAAAGTAACGCTGTCACTTGTGTGATTGTTTTATTTCAAATGATGATCTGTAGATGTTGTGACTGTATTGTGTTTATTTTGGTATTTAATGTATTAAATAACTTGTTCGATTTTTAAACAAGTAGAAGAAATAAGCTAGCAAAATGCAGAACAAATTCCTAACGGATAGACTTAGGAATTTCAACATTTTGAAGTCGAGACTTGGATCAACATTGATTCTCGTGAATCCAAGCTCCACCAGGTAACTATCAATGTGGGCATACCAAGCTTTGGGGTCTTGCTTCAAACCATATAGTGCCTTCTTCAACTTGCAAACGTGAGTCTTCCTGTCATGTACTTCAAATCCCTAAGGTTGCTTAACCTATACTTCTTCCTGTAGTATACCATGAAGAAATAGAGTCTTCATATCCATCTGGTGAAGAATCCATCCCAGTGTTGCAAGAAACGTCCCCCCCCCATGGCTACAAATCTCGACCTGCGTCCCGTATGGAAACGCAGCCAATCCACCCTCCGAAACATGGCTCCAAAAAACGAAACACAGATCGGGCTAGGCCGGACAATTCTTGGCCTGTGGGAACCGTGCGGCCCGATTCGCGTTTTTGTATGCCGGATCTGCGTTTCGAAGGGTGGATCAGCTTGTGGATCCGCCGCGGATCGGTGCTGCTTCCGGGTAGACTTCGACCGCTTCTGTGGGCCCGCCGATCGGTTCCACCCTGCGGCCCACTTAAACTATTTTATGTTTATTTTTCCTTTTTTTGGCTTAAGTTGGGTTGGGGGTTGGGTCAGTGTTGGGTTAGGGATGGAATGAAAAGGATAAAAGTCCTCTTCACCTCTCACTTTCTCACTCTTATGTTTTTGGAGAGCTTGGAAAAGAGAGGTGAAGAGAGTTTGGGGGAGTGAAGGAGGAGCTAAGAGCATTGAAGGAGGAGGAGTTTGGAGGAGTAAAGAAGGGCTTCCATCTACAAGAGCTAAAGAGGTAAATGAAAACCCCAAACTCCCTCATTTTTTTGTAATTGTTTTTTGTATTTTCTCTCTTCCCTCTCCTACTCTTTCCCATTTTTTCTTCTTGCTCATTTATTTGCAGTTTGTCCACCACCTATATTCATATTCCAAGATGGTGTTTTTTTTACTTATATGTATCATTCCACTTTTGGTTTTCATGATGGCAAGGGGGAGTAGGAATAGAAGGGAAGAAGAAAAAAAAGAGAATAGTAGTCCCCATATGAGTGACCCAATGTATGATGAGGAGGAAGGGCTTGAAGAGGAAGGGAATGAACCTAATGAGAACATTGAAACACTAGAAGGGAAAGCTGCATTGACACCCTTGTGGAACTATGTGACCAGTCACCAAACTTGAAGGGGGAGAAGGTGGTGGGAGCTAAAAGTTTTTGTGCCCTCATGGTTGTCATGGAGGAAAACCATATAGTGGTTTATATACCCATGTGAGGAGACATCTTTATGGGGTGATGGACAGTGATGAGAAATTTGCCCAAAGGTTTGAGTTGAACAAAGAAGAAAATACATCCAAATAGAGGAGGTTGCACAACAAAAAGACAAGAAACAAAAAACTCAATCTAAATTAGATGCAACCTCTAGATTTGGTAGCTCATCTCCTCATGGTACTTCTGCAAGCTTTGGAGGCAAAAGGACAATAGGGGATTTCCTAAATGTTGCTGGGAGGGATGATGTGGATGGAAAGATAGTCTGATTCCTTTGTGCTTGCGATGTACCATTCAATGTGCTTCGCTCTCCCTATTGGCATGAAATGGTAAAGACCATCAATGAAGCCCCAAAAGGATACAAGGCCCCCAACTGTGAGAAAGATAGAACGGTGTTATTAGAAAGAGAAAAAGCAAAGGTTCAAAGAGCTTTGACACGTTTTACATATGAGTGGGTGGATTGTGGGGTATCCATTGTATCAGATGGGTGGAAAAATATTAGAAACCAACATTTGATAAATGTTCTTGGTGTTTCTGCTAGTGGTGCAATATTTATTACATGTCATGATTCCTCCTCCACCAGTCCAATTTCCCAAAACATTGCAGATATCCTATTGCAATCACTCAAAGATGTTGGTCCTAATAATGTGGTTCAAGTGATCACAAATAATGCAGCAAATTGTAAGGCAACAGGAAAAGTTATTGAGCATACTCATCCACACATCTTTTGCTCTCGGTGCTTGGTGCACACATTGAACCTTTTGATGCATGATATTGTGAAGCATAAAGAATGTGGGTGGATTAATGAGTTTTACAAGAATGTGGGTGGATTAATGAGTTTTACAAGAGAGGGAAGCAACTCATTAAGTTTATCACAGGGCATACAAGGGTAAACTATTTCTATGGCACTTACTCCAAGTTGTAGTTGCCTAAACTTGCAAAAACAAGATTTGCAAGTTCGTACCTCACCTTTAGGCGACTATTGAAGGTTAGACAAGCTTTAACTAATATGGTGACCTCTGAATCATGGAAGGAAATTAACACTGATAGAGATGGTGCTAATGTAGCCAAGGACACTATTCTTGACATGTTAAAGACATTGTTGAGCCTAGAGATATCACCTTCTACAATTATATCCGTGTAAAGGTGGAAAAACGATGGGATATGCTAAATGTTCCATTTCATGCATTGGCATATGCTTTGACACCTAAATACTATCATCCATCATGACTTTCAACAACAACATCTTGGGGGGGGAGCAAAAGAAAACCACACCTAGATCCAGAGGTGCTAGAAAAATGTATGATTGCATTGGATAAATTAGTCCCTGATGAGGAGGAGGCTACCATGGTACAGAAACAGTTGAGAAACTATACGCTTAGTGTTGGTCCAAATGGGAGCATGCATGTAGTTAGGGATCAAGAGACTTTTTCTTCTCTTGGGTGGTGGAACATGCATGGAGGTGCTACTCCACTTCTATAGACTTTTGCTGGTGCTATCACAGGTGGTAAACACTTCTTTTGCAGAGAGGTGTTGGATCTCTAATTCTTTCATCCATAGTGTTAAAGGGAACAAGTTGAGTTTAGACTGGGCAGAGAGCTTGGTTTATGTTCATTACAACTTGCAATTGTTGTCCCATTACTATGATGATGCAAAGACTAATAAAGAGCTTAAGGTTTGGGACAGGAATCTAAAGGAGCCCAATTTGGAGGATGGAGTGTTGTGATTAGAGCAATTAGAGGATGCTTTTATCCAGGATGGTGATGATCAAGTTGAGATGCCACCCCCATTTGGTCCCTTGGTTCCCAGGTTCCATGGTTCAACACCAATAGTAGGGGCTTCGTCGTCATCAGTTTCAATGCCACAACTTCCACAACCACGATCTTCTTCATTGCCACCACGTGGAGGCCCACCGCCATGTACTCTTCATGGTGGAAGGAGGAGAAATTAGTAGATATATTCACAATTTACTACTTTTGTCATAGATTAGACTTGTAGGCTTGTTGTGAATTTGAATTTTTCTGTCTTGGTGGTGGCCAAGTGGCCTATTTTGTAAACATTATTATTTGACTTTTGGACATGACTAATGTTGACAGTTGCTCACTTGCTAGATAATATGCTTTATGTTTTATGTTTTATAATATGCTTAAATTTTTTATGTTTTATAATATGCTTAAAAATTTGATGTATGTTTGTAAGTGCTAGAATCTAGACAGTTGATGCTCGAATAATTAATCATTGATGTACAATGGAATCATGGATGCCATATCTATCTTGATTTATGTAAAAATATGCATGTTTTCATGTCTTCTACAACTATTTGGTATTTGGGGATGCTTGTTTTCCATATTAAATGCAAATATATATATTATATATATAATATAATATAGTAGACGCTTCACTTCCTAGATTTTTGGAAAATGACACTTCCGCATCCTGGCTTCCAAAAAACGTCCTCGCTTCGTCCCTGCTTCGTGCAATGTTGGTCCATCCTTGACTAGCAGCAAGGGAAACAATTGATCTAATAGTGGTTTAATGGGCAATAGTTGCAAATATATCATTATAATCTTCTCCCTCTTTCTAGGAGAAACCTCCAGCCACGAACCTTACTTTGTATTTCTCAATGATTCCATCAGCTCCATGCTTGATCTTGTATAGCCACTTTGAGATCACAACAGACTTTCCTTTAAGCTTCAGAACAACATCCCACACATCATTCTTCATAATGGATTCATATTCTTCGTGTTGATGTTGGGTAGCATCGGATGTGCTCTAGCTCCGAAATTTTGTGGAGGAGCTAGAACACATGAGATCTCCAAGACCCAGAAATTGTCTGGAGAAATTCCACCTGGATTGTGAATTATTAAAATAATTAATATTCTTAATGGGGTTCCTAAGTCTAAACTTAGGAAAATAAAAATATTAATGGGTATTAATAAAAATATGGGTGAGAAGCTTCTAAGAAACAAGGATCAAGTTTATTTTAATCTTAGTCATTGATTAGGGACTTAATAAGAGGCTTGAGGGTCAATTGGAGATACACCAAGTGATCAGTCAATTCAATTTTTCTAGGGCGTGGTTTGCCGCGAAAATCGAATAAGTGACCTGAGTTGCAGTGAGAGGGGCAGTAGTAGAGAGTTGGATCATAAGAGAGTTCTAAGTGAACGAATACCAGGCAAAGAGGCAAAAATAGCATCAGAGAGGCAGTGCAGAGGCCTATGCAACCCAGAAAGGGGCTCATGCAGAGCTTACACAGGCCAAGAGGGTTCTTGCAGTGGCAGTGCGAGATAATCGTTGGAAATTCAAGATTTTGCTAGGAGTTCGATGTTTTGAGTCGGGAGGGCTGAAGTCGAAGCTCTTGATAGCGAATCGATCTAGCAGAGAAGTGATGCAATCTCCCAAAGGCAAGACGCTAGCCCACACAGAGCAGATTGTGCTGGGATTTTCGCAGTGCTTGTGGGAGTCGGGCATTCAGTGGATCAATTGTGTCTTAGAGAACAAGGTAAACCCTCGTATGTATTTCTTGTTGCCGATATTTCTCTTAAAGGTTATTCGGTGTGAGAGGCAACCTGTTGTACTCAGATTCTGCTTGCTTAATAATACAAACCCTTTATATGCTACACCAGTTTTCCCGCATTGGGTTTTTTTGGGGGCATTTGTCCAAAAATAACGGTGTCCCTTGTGTGTTTGTCTCATATCTATTTCAGTTTATGATCTGTATGTTAGTGTAGTCTTCAGTAGTGTTTTTTATCAGTGTTTAAACAATTAAATAACTTGTTAAATGTAAAAACAAGTAGGAGATGATAAACCAGTGATTGCAGTAGGATTTCTATTGTGTAGGTTCAGAAATTTTCACACTTAGGTCATAGCATCCTTCCAAACCTGCTCTTTTACTGCTTCTTCAAAAGTGGGAGGCTTGGCCTAAATGATAGTGCTCATAGCTACAACATATCCCTGGTGCATGCCTTCTTGCTTTCTCTGAATGTTCCTCTGGTAGCAGTGTTGAAGTTTCTAATTTTACTTAGTTAAAAACCCTCCATGCACTTTATCTGATTTGTTCCTACCTACTGTTATTTTCCTTAACAAGTTATTTACAAAGTAAATACTGAAAATAAACACTACTGCATGCCCAACCTATTACAGATCAACAACTAAAAGAAACAGAAACAAACACACCATATGACACCATTATTTTTGGACTAATGTCCCCGGAAAAACCCAATGTGGGAAAACCAATACAACTATCTGAGGGTTTTCTTATTAAGCAATATCAGAGTACAATCTGGGTGCCAAAACTGGCCTACACAATAGAGAATTTCTTTGGCAGTAATACCTCTCCGTTTCTAAGAAATCTCATGGTTGAAACCCGGATAATCCTTCCGGCAGCTACTCAGCACCAATCTACCCCAGAAAACCCAACGTCAACCTCTCTTTGGACTGCGTCAGCCCCTCTCTGCCTCATTCTAGCCCTGTGTCACCCCTTTGGCCCTCTGCGTCAACAACGTTGGCCTCTCTGAGGCTCTGCACAGCTCCCGGTTGCCTCTACGTGGCCCTGTGTGAGTCCTGGTTGGCTCTACGTCACTCTCCTTGGCTACTGTGTTTCTCTCCCGGCACTATCTCTACCTCTCTATCTCTCTGTACTCAAATGCCCCTTAGCTGCATCCCCTGATCACTAATTCTATCTCTCTTAGCAAACCCTGCTTTAGAGAATAGAATGACTGATCACTTTGGTGTGTTCTCCAAGTGACCCTCAAGCCCCCTCTTATACTTTTCCTGTTGACATATCAACGGCCAAGATTAAGTCCCTAATCAATGGCTAAGATTAGATCTGGCTTGATCCATGTCTTTTGGACCATTCTAACACAGATACATCTTAATACACATTAATATTTTATTTTCCCTAAGTTTAGACTTAGGGACTCCATTAAAAATATTAATTATTTTAATATCTCCTGATCTGTTTAGAATCTGCCCAAACCCTTTCTAGTTATTGGATATCTCATGTGCCCCAACCTCTCCACCAAATTTCGTGGCTAGGGCACATCTGATGCTACCCCAAATCAACACTCCCTCTTAGCGAGGACTATTCTCTAGCAATACTCCTCACTGATTACTCTAATCATCCGGCATCGGTACCTGTGTTGATACTAGGCCTTCCTGCCCAACATTCTCTGCACTGTTGTATCCTGTACTACTGCCCATGGTTCTGCCACTGCCACTGTCACTGCTGCATCTGTATGACAGCCCCCTCTGCATCCGTGCTGCTGCTAGTCCTTTCTCCCAGCACTACATTTGCACTACACCTCCTCTCATCATGTTGCATCGTGCTGCCCACTGCTGCACTGCAACTCAGTTACTGAGAAGTAAGTAACTGATCTCCCAATCTGACCTCCTTGTTGGGCTAGAGACACCCTCTGATGCTGAAACTCCCTCTGCTGCTGATAAGTGTTCCCTCTCTGACCTCTGCACTGTTGCAGCAACTCCCTACATCTTGCACCATTGCACACCTGTCTATGCCATCCTGCACTGGTGCAACACTCATGTGCCTCTCGCACTATTGTTGCCTGCTAGCCTCGCGCTGTCTCAGGACTCCTGCATTGTAGCTCTCTCTGCCTCTCCATCCGCATCTATCTCTACCCACATCAGCCAGTCCTGCTACTCCTCGTCGGGGCTCCCGTAGCAAGGTCTAATCCAAGAGGCTGGGTACCTCAAGGATCCTGCCCCTCATCGCCTGTTGTCCACCTGACTATAGCTCAATGTCTCCCCACTTCCACTCAAGTGGTGCGTGTGCACTCATGGCATAGTCATCATCTGTCCAAACTTCATTCTCTGCTTGTGCTAGAGCTGCCTTAGTCTTGGAAGACTCTCCCTTACTCTTCCTTGGACATTGGGTCACATAATGACCCAGCTCCCCATAGTGGAAGCACTTGATCTTGGAGAGATCTTTCTTTTTCGGCTTCTCCTGCTTTCCCTCAGGTCTAGGGCCACGTCTTCCTCCTCCTGCTTGACTTTGAACCCCTTGCTACTGCTACCCGTCTTCGATTTTCGTCTGATCTCTTCCTGGCAAAGAGCTGCCCACATCTCGTCCCAAGGTGGAAGTGTCCCTCTGCCCAGTATACTCTGGGCAAATACTTCCCAGTCTTCTGAGACAACATTCAAGGTTGTCCTCACCATCAACTCCTGCTCTGGTGTCGCCCCTATAGCAGTCAATTGATCTTGAATCTAATTCAGTCCTCCGAGGAAGGGTGTCAATCGGTTCTCCCTTCTTCATTTGATATGACCTCAACTGATTCTCAAGCAACATTCTTCTCTACACATAAGTATGCTAATACAACTTCTTGAGAGCCTCCCACATCTCAAATGTCGTTGCCTTCCCGGCTATATGTGGTACTACATGATCCTTGACCCTTTCAAGGATAATGCTCTTGGCCCTCGCCATCGCCTCCTCGTACCTATCATTATCATTGGGGTCGACTAGGATAGCTATTATCTTCAAGGTGAAATTCTTGACACGATTCCTGTCAAGTATGGATAAGATTTTGGCCTTCTAGACTGTGAAGTTTGATGCCCCGTCCAGTCTATCCTGGTCTCTTACTCTGTGTAGTGCCATGATGCTCCTCTACTTCCCTCCTGGAAGTTCTCTGTTCGACTCCTCTGAGTCTCTACTTCCCGTCTAGAAGTTCTCTTCTAGACTCCCTCTGAGTCCTGATTTCCCTCCTGGAAATCCTCCTACCACTATCGAGATGCCCCCTACTCTGATCGTCTTGTGCAACCGCACCATTGATTTGGGTTCGCCGACTAGAAACCCTCAATAGAAACTCCTCTGGCCTTGCTCTGTGAGGTGTTGTTCTGACTACAGTACCTCACCAGCTCCACTCTTCAATATTTTCGCAGCCTTCTAAACCCCAGCAACCTGAAGGTGAGAGCTCCTAGGCTTTGTGCATTCCTGGCACTGCAACCCGGCCTCCTCAGCCAACTGCATCAGTCCTCCTAGCTACTGCGTGGCTCTGCGTGAGGCTTTTCTTGTCTTCCTTCGCCTCTGCACTGCCTCTTTTCGGCTCACCCTTGATGATGCAGGCACTGCATCACCCTTCCTTGTTGCTGCTCTGCTAGAAACAACTTCTGTCACCTCGGGACATCTGTTTTCTATTGCTATTGGTCCGCTCGGCTGATGTCCTTTAGTCCTCCTGTGATCTGCAATTACGCTCTGATAACATTTTGAAGTTTCTAATTTTACTTAGTTAGAAACCCTCCATGCACTTTATTTGATTTATTCCTACCTACTTTTTATTTTCCTTAACAAGTTATTTACAATGTAAACACTGAAAAATAAACACTAGTGCATGCTCAACATATTACAAATCAACAACTAAAAGAAACAAAAACAAACACGCCATATGACACCATTATTTTTGGACTAATGTCCCTGGAAAAACCCAATGTGGGAAAACCGGTGCAGCTATCTGAGGGTTTTCTTATTAAGCAATATCAGAGTACAATCTGGGTGTCGAAACTGGCCTACCCAACAAAGAATTTCCTTGGTAGTAATACCTCTCCGTTTCTGACAAATATCCTAGCTGAAACCCCGGATAATCCTTTTGGCAGCTACTCAGCACCAATCTGCCCCAGAAACTCTAGCGTCAACCTCTCTCTGGAATGCATTAGCCCCTCTCTGCCTCACACTGGCCTTGCGTCAACCCTGGGAGGCCCTGCGTCAACCCTTTGGCCCTCTGTGTTAGCGACGCTGGCCTATCTAAGGCTCTACACAGCTCTCGGCTACCTTTGCGTGGCCTTGTGTGAGTCCTAGTTGGCTCTGCGTCACTCTTCTTGGCAACTGCGCTGCTCTCCCAACACTATCTCTGCCTCTCTGTCTCTCTGTACTCAAATGCCCCTCAGCTACATCTCTCGACCACAAATTCTATCTCTCTTAGCAAACCCCGCTCTAGAGAATAGAATGATTGATCCCTCTGGTGTGTTCTCTAAGTGACCCTCAAGCCTCCTCTTATACTTTTTTTGTTGACATATCAACGACCGAGATTAAGTCCCTAATCAACGGCCAAGGTTATATCTGGCTTGATCCATGTCTTTTGGACCATTCTAATACAGATTCATATTAATACACATTAATATTTTATTTTCCCTAAGTTTAGACTTAGGGACTCCATTAAAAATATTAATTATTTTAATATCTCCTGATCTGTTTAGAATCTGTCCAAACCCTTTCTGGGTATTGGAGATCTCATGTGCCCCAACCTCTCCACCAAATTTCATGGCTAGATCACATCCGATGCTACCCCAAATCAACAAGTGACATGTCTTTCAACATCTTGTAATGTATCATGAAGCCATAGTGATCTCTTCATAGCAGGGGGATCATATGGAGGAGGATCCAAGGGGTCCGTAGGCTCCATGCGATCATCAACAATATCCTTCTTAGATTTCGGCACGGGACCTTCCAAAAGGTCCATGTCATCATCCTTCTTTTCAACAGGATGAGGCAGAGGAAGGTTCCTTACTTTTCTAAGGGTTAGCATCTTCATCGAAAGTCACATCCTTGCTAAACTCGATTTTCCTTTGACCAAATATATATATTCTAAAAGCCTTAGAATTTTCACAATATCCAACAAACATACCTTTCTTTCCAATGGCTTCCAACTTGTTCCTCTTGTCCTTCGGCACATGAAAGTACATGGGGTAGCCAAATATCCTGAGATGTCTAACATTGGGCTTCACACCTGTGAATACTTCTTCGGAAGTCTTATCACCTAGGGCTTGATGAGGAACCCTATTTTGAAAATAGACCACTATATTAGTGGCTTCTACCCAAAGAAACTTCGACAACTTTTGATCATGCATAATGGCTCGGGCAACTTCCATAATGGACCTATTCTTTCTTTCATCCACACCATTCTACTCGAGATTATAGGGCATGATGGTTTCCTTCTTAATATTGGCCTTCTTGCAAAAGTCAATGAACTCATTTGAAGTATATTCTCCACCATTGTCGAACCTGAAAACCTTGATTTTCTTCCTGGTTGATTCTCAATCAGCACCTTGAAACCTTGGAACATATCAAATGCTTCATCCTTGTGTTTCATGGGTCCACATAAGTTAGAATGAATGAGTTGTAGAATATCATTAGTCCTGCTTTTGTTGGAGGGGAATGGTCCCCTTGACTTCTTTCCACTAGCACACCCCAAACATACACCATCATGACTCGGTTGAACATCAGGCATCCCAGAAACCAATCTTCTAACTTAGGCAGGCCTTCATAATGTAGATGTGCCAACCTTCGGTGTCATAGCTCACTTTGATGATTGATATCATGGACCACTGCTCGCACTAGTCTTCCATTAACTCTATAGAGTCCTTCAATTCTAGATCCCAAGGTGAAAGCATCTCTCATGTGAGATTCCATAGGCCAAGTGAGGATCTTTCCACTTATGAAGGCTACTCTCATCCCTTTGTCTTCCAAGGCAAATATAGATACCAAGTTCTTCTTTAATCCCGGAACATACATAGCATCATGAAGAAGAACAGATTCCCCAAAGTCCAAATGAAATTTAATAGAACCAAAACCTTTCATGGGATGGGTAGAATTGTCTCCAAAGAATGATCTTTAGATTGGTCTCTCTCTCAACCAGATTTGAGAGGACTTCCCGATATCTAGAGAAATGTCTAGAAGCCCCACTATCTACCAACCAACTATCATACAAATATGGAGGAGAACTAGAAAGAACAAAAATAAGTATATATTCAGATTGAGTTGCAACAACATTATTTCCATAGCTAGAGTTCCTTGATCTCTTTTGAGGATGATGGTATTCTTCATGATCATCAAGAGCATCTCTTCTTCTTCCATTATCACCTCTTCTTCTATCATTGAACATGTTGTTGTTGAAGCCATGATTGTTGTTATAGTTGGACCTCAAAGCATTCCTCTTTTCTGGACAATCTTGAGCATAGTGACCATACCTATGACAATTATAGCATTCAATCTTTGGCATGCCCCTGTCCCTTCTTGATCTTGTATTAGAGTCCCTGGATGTTGGAGGAAGCTTTCTTGAATTAGATGGTTCTCCTCTTCCTTTCCTTTTCGTATCTCAAGCGACAAATGCAGAGGGATCTCCTTCTTCATTCTTTTGAATCCTCCCTCTGGAGATCATCCAGGATTCTTCTTGAGTACATTTGCCAACCAACTCATCAAATGTTGGAAATTTGTCATTGTTGTTTGTAGTAGTAATGAAGGTTTGCCAAATAGGAGGAAGAACTTGAAGAGTGACCAACACTAGCTCTCTATTAGAAATAGGCTCACCAGTGGTGTGCAATTGACCCCTTAATTGGGATATCCTCATGACATAGGATTGGACAAATTTCCCTTTGTTCATTTTTATGTCTTTGAGTTGATTCTTCAAGGAAAGTATGTGATTCATATTGTTGGCCTTATACATCCCAACTAGCTTATCAAAGATATCCTTAGACTTCTTCAATTTTCCAACATAAGTAAACAAATGATCTTTCAAAAACTCAATAAGTTTTTTTTGGCTTTGAGCTTACCTTTGTTATATTTGGCCTTGGTAGTAGCAAGAGCATTTTACGGAGGTTCATATACCTTTCCTTCCACATATTCCAAAACATCATTGTCATCTAGTATGACTTCCAACCTGATCTACCAAGTAGCAAAGTTTGATGAGTCACCCAACTTTTCTATGTCCTTAAAGTAAGAGGTAGACATCTTGACGAAGTCAAATAAGCTCCTTTAGCGTTTTTCAAAGATGATTGCTTGTCTGTTGATTCCTTGAGCTGGTCTTTACCTCAACCTTGATACCATGTTAATTTTCCATTGTTCTATGCTACTACAATCACTTAGCTGATTTTTTTTTTCAATTAGCAATAAAATTTAATCTTCCAAAGACAAACAACAATTGTAGATAGAATAGTAAATGCAATGTACAATAGAAGACAATCAAGAGCAATAAAAAGAGACACAATATTTGGTCAAAGACCAGGGGAAAACCCCTCAAGGGGGAAAACCCTTTCAAATTCTTCTTCTATTAGATTGTCATCAAATGTTCAGCAGAGAGATACAATGTTCCAATTCAACAATAAAAAGTCAAAGTCAAATTTTTGACCATCCAAGAGATCAACCAACCAATATCTAAAAGATGAGCCTCAAAGTCAAATCTGGTCAAGAAGTCAAAGTCTGCAATTCTGCCACTGTCAATCAGCAGTCAAAGATGCCCTAACCAGTCCATAAGTCAATGGTCAAACTTCTTCCAAAGGAGCTCGCTCAGCAGTCAAAGGATTTGGCCTTCCTTGCTGGTCAAAATTCAGCCAAAACAGTCCCAAAAAACTCGGTCAAACTCAGTAAAAGGAGAGAGAAGAACCCTGCAGTCACCTTCAGATTTCAGAGGTCAAAGTCAACAGTCAGCAGCAGTCAAAAGTATAAACCCAACGATGAAAATATAAAATACATAAGAAAATAGCCCACCTATACGTATAAACATTGTCATTTTAATAAAGGAAAGGAAAATAAAAAACAAAAGCGTCTTCAATCAAACAAACAGTTGAAAGATCATACTGTAAAACAACATGAATGTGAGATCACTATTTGTTAAGTTTGTGGTAGAGATGCCTCAATCTAGTAAAGAATAAATCATGTATCTCTGTCAAATTAGATGGAACAAAAAGGATTACCATCATAAGTAATTTTGGATGCCATCATAGGAATATGTGAGATGAATCTTAAATGGTAGAAAAACAAATGGGGTTCAAATATCAAGAATTATAACTGCTTTTAAGGATTTTTAGATCCTGCAGTCAACATTTGCTTCATGGTCCCGCCTTCATAACCTGAAAACATGAAAGCAAGCTCTTGAGATTATAAGAGTAGCGTAGTTGCAATCCTACTATGCTAATTGACATTATAAGATTAGCATTGTTGCAATCTTTGCACTGAGTTTCGTGATTAAGGACAATATTGCCTGTGCAGTAGACTGTTGATTAAGAAAATCATATGGTGTTTTTCACAGTTTTTTTCAAAAAAATATTGAATTTTCTATTGTTAACCTTTTTTAAATACTAAAAATCACCTGTTTTGGTTGCCAGATTTGGTACTTTAGAAACTATAATTGCTATTAACAATTTTGCATTACATATATAATCTTCATTTTATGAAATTATAAGGTTCACTCATATGCTTACGTAAATTAATCCAATCCGAGAAGCTTTTCCTTGTTAACCTCCTTAGTGAAAATTGCACCCTCTCCTTTTAATCTTTTCATGAAGGTAGAAACTTCTACGGATGTATACAGTGCAAAAAAAATTAATCCATGTTTAAGGTAGGGTCAAGTTAAACGTAACAGGCAGATACTACGACACTTCACTATGCACGAAGTATTTATAGTTACTGATAATATTCTTATAATTATATAGATGTTTTGTTGGACTCTTCTTTTGAAAAAATAGTTTATTTTGCATTGGAATTATTTACTAAAATTTTTCCATTTTGTTATGCCTGTACAGGGAAAAAGACACTACTCACCTCTTAAACAACCTACATCACAGCATGTGATGATGGAAACATTGTCGTCGGGCCCAACAATTGTTCTCCTAATTGGTTCTCATACTAACTTTGCAACATTTCTTATGACAAATCCAGAATTGAAGAAAAACGTGGAACATGTGTTCATAATGGCTGGTGGTGTACGATCAGAAAATCCTACAGGATGCTGTCCCAAGAATGACACGTCTTGCATACCTGAACAGTGTGGTGACCGTGGAAATTTATTCACTGCTTATAAGAGTAACCCATTTGCTGAATTCAATTTATTTGCTGACCCATTTGCAGCATATCAGGTATTTTGATGCTTGCCAAGCTTCTAACCTTGTTAAAATTATTCAATTTTGATGAAAATATGATGCATTCTTGATTCCTGTACTCAACTTGTTTTCTCATTGAATGAAATTTCGATTGATTCCTCTGGTGATGCAATAATGTAATTACTATTCAAGAGTACAAGGGAAATTGCTCTATGAGCAGATGAAGGAGAAGATTTTTAAAATCTTGAGTTTCTTTTATGTTGAAGATTCAATATATACAGTCAGATGATTCTCAATTTTCAATTATTCATTCAGTTTATGGTCATTTAGGATGCTTCAATTCTATTCCAAATGGGCAGGAAAAATGATAAAAATTCAGTTCCTTGTAGGTTATAACTAGTACATATTCCTCTCCCGATCATGTTTGTTGGTATTTTAAAGCCTGAATAAAATATAATTATAGAGAAAATAATGATACAAGATAACAAATGAAGCACTCAAACTACATGAAAATTACATGGTAAAATCTTAACATTGTGTCAAATAAACTCCACAAGCCAAGATATGGTATTTGTTTGCTCAAGAAGAATATTACAATTGGGCTTGTTACCACAAATCTAGTAGGCCTCGGAGAGGGAAACCTTACAAGACTAAAGCTAGACAAAGTACTAACAATGGGGTAGAGGCCCAATGTCACCTCAACCAAATTTTCACTGATGGGAGGAGTTCCAGTAAAAGAGAAAGAGATCAATTCTAATATAGATAGGCTATAGATAAGGTATAAGATGATATCACTAGGGCTCATTCAAGAGAGACACAATACAAGCTCAAGAGCTTATTTAAGGAAGCAACTCACTCTCATTAAAAAAGACCAAGAAAAGGGAGGTGCAAGACCTAGGGTTTGATGTATTTGACGATAATGGGAGTTCCAAAGGTCAAGAACAAAGAGAAAAGGTCTTTTATGATAGATAATTACAAGGCTTATGAAACCTTCAAGCAAGTCCTCAAGTTGAGGGAGAAGAAACTAAGGTTTCCATCTTAGGGCAACACCTACGGCGAGGGATTTTATGGATGAAATTTGAGTGGATTCCCATCAAACTGATATGTCATGTAGTCAAGACCTATCTCTTGATGTTTAGGCTCTCAAACCACCAAAATCTCTACCTAAAATTTTGCTCTAAGTCCTAAATTCTCCTTCCTAGCCTTAAAAGGACCAAATTTAACGAGAGAAGTTTATGGAGGAAATTTCAAGATGATCACCAAGTGATAGGACTAGTGCATTGTCCTATGGGCATATGGAGTCTTGGACGTTTAAGATAAACCAAATTTGTCCCCAAGGAGTGTGATAATTCCAAAACTGGAATCCTATTGCAACAACTGGTATTATTTCTTCTAACAAATAAATTAATTATTCAGTTTATTGCTATGACAACATCGAAATAAACACATTGCAACCTTCACAAAAAACCACGGAAATAAAATAGCCTTGGAAATGAGAAATGCTAATGCACACACACATTGACAATTATTTTTGGACAAATGTCCCCGGAAAAACCCAACTTGGGAAAACCGGTGCAGCAGACCCTCTGCGTCAGCGTTTGCGCTACTCTGTGCAGACCGTATGACGTCTACCCTCTAAACTGCCTCTAATGAAGTCATTATGCCTGTCTCTATTGAGTAAATCACTTCTTCGTCACTCTAGACCCTCTACCAGGCCTCTGAAACTGAAAACGAATCTCTCTAGCAAAATTGAATTGCTTTTGAAGCAGCTGCACAGTGCTCTGCGCTACCTCACTAGGAACAACTCGACCTCCTTTCTGTTGCCTCTTCGGATCTGGAGAACTTCCTATGGATCACTGTCTCTGCCCCTCATTGACCCTTCTTCGATATATGGCTCTCTGGCAACTGCTGTTGCTCTCTGGAAATCGATCTACCAAGAAAATCGAACTGTAGAAGTGATTTCTCAAAGTGCCCATCGACTTCCTCTTATAATCCATTGTTGGAGCACCAACAACCAAGATTAAATATTAATCAATGGCTAGGTTCATCTTGGAGTAGATCCATGTGAGTTTATAGATTATTCGCACCTTGACTTAATTAATTCTGATTAATTAACCATATTCCCTAAGTTTAGACTTAGGAAATATTTAAAAATTGGTTAATAATCTAATTAAGCCCTCTCTAGGTGGAATTCCCAAAAACAATTTTTGGGTTTTGGAGATCTCATGTATTTTAGCCTCTCCACCAAAATTCGTTGTTAGAACTTAGAACACATCTGATGCTAGAAAAAATAACACTCCCTCTTAGCGAGGACTATGCTCTCTCTCTAGTGTTGCACATCCTGCCACAACACCTTGTCTTTGTATCACCTTTTTCATGCTGTTGGTGCCCACCAACTACTATGCAACTTTGATGCTGCATCTGTGTTGCTGCTGACACTGCTATATTGCTGCCAACTCTGCATCTGCACTGCAACTCCCTCTCATCTGTTGTCGCTGCAACTGCAACAAATGCAACTAAGAAGCATCCAAAATACTGAATCAACTGTGTTCAGTATGATGCATCTATCTCCCAAGTCCTAACTGCTACTAGCATCTGCACTGTCACTGAAGAATTTGCGTTGCTGCTAACTCTACTACTCAGTCACTTGCTCTGCTGTTAACACTGCACTGCGCTCCTCAGCTTCTAACTGCTACTAGTATGCAATTGTCACTCTGGTACTGACTGCATCAACTGCCACTGATCCATCCTGCTATTGGCATCTGCACTATCACTGAAGAATTTGCGTTGCTGCTAACTCTGCTACTCAGTCACTTGCTCTGCTGTTAACACTGCACTGCGCTCCTCAGCCTCTGACTGCTACTAGTATGCAATTGTCACTCTGGTACTGACTGCATCAATTGCCACTGATCCATCCTGCTACTGAATATTGTGGGCCCCCATAGCCAAGTAATGATCCATAGGTGGATTTCCTCAAAGATCCTACCCAAGTCTGTAGCTCTCTGGGGCTACAACTCCAAGTCACCCCACCTCACTCCTGGAGGTATGGCTACCATCATTGTGAAGTCTTACTCCAACCTAGAGGACAACTTGTCGATCTCAGCTGACGCTGCCTGTGGGTCCTGCTTCTCTGTCTTGTCTTTCTTCCTGAGAGGACACTTCGTGCTGTAGTGGCCGAGCTCACCACATTTGAAGCACTTGACCTTTGACAGGTCCTTCTTCTTCTTTCTTTGTTCCCCCTACCCCTGATTAGGACCCTTAGATGCAAGGGCCACATTCTCCTTCTCCTTCGCCACCTTCTATCCGCTTCTACTGCTACCACCAATGGAGCCCTTCAACAGAGCTCGTCTCAATCCTCCTGCTGCAAATCGGCCCATATTTTGTCCCATCCTAGTAGCGTGTCTCTGCCCAATATACTTTGGATGAAGACTTGCCAATCCTTTGAGACACTATTGAATGGCAATCATACTAGCTCTGAGGGTTGAGGCGCTGCCCCAATAGCTGAAAGCTGGTCTCAAACTTCCTGAATCCTGGTGAGGAAGGGATCTATGCCTTCCCCCTTTTGCATCCTGATGCATGTCAACTTCTCCTCTAGGAACATCTTCCGTTGCTTGAAAGTACCCTGGTATAATGTGGAGAGAGCATCCCACATTTCTTTGGTCATTCCTTTTGTCGCTATATGTGATACAATATGTTCTCGAACTCCATCCAGGATCAAACGCTTCGCCCGCGCCCTCTCCTTCCTATATTCCTTGAGTTGGTTTGCATCCTGAGGAACTGACACTACATTATCAATGTACGCTTTCAAGCCATATTCATCTAGAAGGAAGGACATCATGGCCTTCCAGATGACATAGTTGGAGGAACCCTCCAACCTATCTTGATGTCTAAGCCCTGCAGTGGCCATCTCGAAAACTATCGAAAATCCCCTGTCCTTCTGCTTGGCTGCTATTCTGCTACTCAAACTCCCTTCTGGAGTGAGAAGATTTGCTCACAACTACTACCAATCTGCAAGGAAAAAATCGAACTTCTGAGACTTGAAGTTTCCAGAAAGAAATTTTCCCTCTGCTATTTGTGCTTTTCTCTTCCACCAGATGCTGGTTCTGCTGCTGCGAGAAACCTCTGTGTCCAACCAAAAATCTGCTCAGCGAAAATCTGAGTTGCAGTTGCTCCCTCTGACTGCTAGAATAACTCTCTTAGGTAAATCGAATTTCTGCACCGCTACAACTGAAAATCGAATTGCTGGCCCAGTAATTCGGCCTGCCTGTCTGAGCACTGCGCTACCTCAAGAATTTCAGCCTGCTGCTCCCTTTGAGCAGTGAAATTCTTTCCTTCACTTTTGAGTTTCCCGACTGAGCACTCACGCTCTAATACCATGTGAGAAATCCAAAACTGGAATCCTATTGCAACAACCAGTATTATTTATTCTAACTAATAAATTAATTATTCAGTTTATTGCTATGACAACATCGAAATAAACATTGCAACCTTCATAAAAAACTGCGGAAATAAAATAGCGTTGGAACTGAGAAATGCTAGCACAGACACATAAAAATTGACATAGTTCTTTTTGGACAAATTTCCTTAGAAAAACCCAACTTGGGAAAACTGGTGCAGTAGATGAGGGTTTTATTTTATTATGCAACAATGAAATTTGAGTACAATCTATGGATTCCCAACTGGCAATCCAAACAATGAGTAAATCAGGCCAAAATTATTTAAGGGAAATTACCCTTCTTCCACAAGAAACCCTGACACAAATTCTCTTCAAAAACTCGTCCTCTTTGACCCTCTGCATCATCCTTTGCGTTGCTCTGCGCAGGACCTATGATGTCTAGCTTCTGAACTGCCTCTGATGAAGTCGTTTTGCCTGTCTCTACTAAGGAAATAACTTCTCTGACACTCTTAACCCTCTGGAACTAAAAATGAATTTCTCTCCAACGAAATCAAATTGCTTCTAAAGCAACTGTGCAGTACTCTGCGCTGCCTCATTGGGAATAACTCGGCCTCCTTGTTGCTGCCTCTCCGGATCTGGAGAACTTCCTCCGGATCACTGTCTTTGCCCCTCATTGACCCTGCTTCTATCTCTGGCTCTCCAACAACTGCTGCTGCTCTTTGGAAATCGATCTGCCAAGAAAATCGAACTACATGAGTGATCTCTCCAAATGCCTGTTGACTTCCTCTTATATTCCACTATTGGAGCACCAACGACCAAGATTAAATCTTAATCAATGGCCCGGTTCATCTTGGAGTCAATCTGTGTGAGTTTCTAGATGATTCACACCTTGACCTAATTAATTCTGATTTATCAACCATATTCCCTAAGTTTAGACTTAGAAAATATTTAAAAAATGGTTAATAATCTAATTAAGCCATCTCTAGGTGAAATTTTCATAAACGATTTCTAAGTTTTGGAGATCTCATGTATTCTATCTTCTCCACCAAATTTCGTGGCTAAAACAGATCCGATGCTACAAAAACTAATAAGGAGGCCGAATTTTGATGCCCTAGCTATCAAATTTCCAACATTTACACATTAATGGAAAAATGGGATTTCATGGGAGAGCTACAAGGAGATCGACACTAGGAACATTCTTTACATGTTATGATGAGTAATGCATACAACATTCATCTAGATATTCATCAATAAATTGATCTTCAACAAATTATGGCAGAAAATTTAACCTAGAATCAAAAGTTCCGTGAATTAGACATTAAAAAAAAAATTCAACTATAGGATTCACTTTCAAGATAACATGTGATATATCCTTCCATTGAACCAAGAATAGCTCCAAAGAATATCCAAAAATCAGCTTCCAAATATCAAAGTGCATCACTATGATCTCTAATTCACCCACAAGAAGCAAGTGCAAGTTCTCCAAAGAGGTCTGAATTCACAAAGTTGATGATGAGAGAGATCAAATGAGGTCTCTCTAATATATGTGTCCAATGATGTTTAATTTTAGCCTATTAGTGTTGATGTTTGGTAGCATCAGATGTGCTCTAGCCATGAAAATTGGTGGAGAGGCTAAGGCACATGAGATTTCCAAGACCTAGAAATCATTTGAGGAAATTCCACCCGGATGGAGAGATCTTAAAATAATTAATATTTTTAATGGGGTTCCTACGTCTAAACTTAGGAAAATTAAAATATTAATGTATATTAATATAATATGGGTGAGAAAGTTCTAAATAACAAGAATCAAGCCAAATCTAATCCTAGCTTTTGATTAGGGACTTAATCTCGGCCGTGAATCGTCAATAGGAAAATTATAAGAGGAGGCTTGAGGGTCAGTTGGAGATATACCAAGTTGATCAAGAATTCGAATTTCTAGGGCAGGGTTTGCTGAGAAATCGAGTTAGTGATCTGTTGCAGCGAGGGGCAGTTCGGCAGAAGGTTGAGAATAGATAGCAGAGAGGCAGAGAGAGTGTTGGAGAGACAGTGCAGATCCTTGGAAGGTTGACGCAGAGGCAGCCAGGACTGGCGCAAAGGCTGAGGAGGCCAGCACAAAGGCACAGAGAGCCAAGAGGTTGACACGGAGGCAGCAGAGGCTAACGCAAGTAGCGCAGAGGGATGCAGAGCTGACGTTAGCCTGAAGAGGTAGTGCTGATGAATTTTCGTGGGGCAAACTGAGAGTTGGTTAGTTGACGCAGAGCTGTAGAGGGTGACGCAGTTCCTGAGGGTAGCTTGGAGCATCTTTCGCTGTCCAGCTAAGAGAGCAGTGAAAGTCACTGTGAGGCTATTCATCTGGTTGTTCATTAGCCGAAATATTTGTCTCCGAAGAAAGGTACTTTGTCCAAGGAAAATCTCTGAAGGGTGAAGCATTTCTGGCACCCTAGTTGTATTCAGAAAACTGCATAATAATAAAGCCCTCGTATCTGCTGCACTGGTTTCCCGCATTGGGTTTTTTCGGGGGCGATTGTCCAAAAACATTGGTGTCCCTTGTGTTGTCTCAGTTATTTCAGTTGTTGATTTGTATATGTGTGAAGGCTTCATTTATGTTTATTTCTGTATTTATATTGATAAGTAACTTGTTAATTGAAAGAACAAGTAGGAGATAATAAACCAGATAATGCAGTAGGGATTTCTAATGTGTTAGATTCAAAAATTTCTACATGGTATCGGAGCGATTGCAAATCACAGGGGACTGAAGACACCAATAGAAATCTGAAAATTTGCAGCAGAAGCAGTTGTCCCGACAGATAGCATTGTTCCAGAGTAGAAGCAACAAGAGAAGAAGTGAGGCAAAGTCTGCATCATCATTTCGAGCCAAGGGAAGGGCCAGTGTAGAGACAGAGAGAGGTAGAAGAGGCTCATGAAGAGCCATGTCATACTGCTCAACGAGGTAGGATTGAAGTAGTTGGCTGGAGGGGAAGATTCAGCCTTTGTTTGGATTGTGCAGAGCCTGAAAGGCTTGATTTCTTCAGTTGCCAGGGCTTGGGGAGCTGTGGGCAAATTGTGATTTGAGGAGCTAGTGGGACGTTGTTTCTGTCGATATAGATCAGTTTCTAAGAAGACTGAACCAAGGTAAAGGGAATCATTACCTCAACATATTTCTAGCCAAGGAATCCAAATCCAAGTTGCAGTTGCAAGGAGAATTGGAGAGGAGCAGTTCGACAATTGGCTAGAGGATTTCCAGAAGGGAAATCAGGGCCCAAAGGGAGATTTCCAGGAGGGGAGTCGAGACTAAGAGGGACCCCAGAAGAGAAGCTGAAATGGCAGTAAACGGACCAAGGGATCAGGATAGGTTGGACGGAGCTTCCAACTTTGTCATCTGGAAGGCCAGGATCCTGGCAATCTTGGATCGCCATCGCATCAAGGACTATGCCTTGAAATTAGTGGGTATCCCAATTGACCTAGCTGAGAACGAGTAGTATCAGGATGCCCAGGCAAGGGCGAAGTGCATGATCCTTGACGGGGTCAAAGATCATGTCATACCACATATTGATGAGAAGAACACAACAAAAGGAGATGTGGGACACCTTGACAACCTTATACCAAGGTTCTTTTGTTCAGCGAAAGATGCTATTGAAGAATCAACTAAGGTCATATCAAATGCAGAAGGGAGAGAAGATAGATCCATTCCTTCTCAGGTTGCAGGAGATTCACAACCAACTTATTTCCATGGGGTCTACATCGGATCCAGAGTTTATGGTCAGGATTGCCCTGAATGCAGTCTCCGAGGAGTGGGAGACATTTTTCAAGACTCCAAATTATTTTGGGCAAGGCTAATCTTCTTGGTTGGGAGGAGATGTGGACATCTCTTCGAAAGGAGGAGATCAGGAGGTTGACCAAGGCGGGGAGTAGTGGTAAGGGAGTCATATTCAAGAAGGAGGAGGAGGAGGATGCAGATCTCGCATTTGCGGGAAAACAAGGGCTATAAAAGAGAAAGAAGAAGGACATCTCCTAGGTTAAGTGCTTCTATTGTGGAGAGCTGGGACATTATGCATCATAGTGTCCCAAGAAGAAAAGCAAGGGAGAGGCTTCTGATTCAAAGGCAGCTCCAGCTAAGGCGGAGAAGGAGGTCAAGACTAATGACGATTGTGCCATGAGTGATCATGCACCTCTAGAGAAGAGGTGGGGAGACATCGAGTTGTAGTCAGGAGGACTACATGCTAGGGGCAGGATCCTTGAGGTGCCCAAACTCTTGGATCACATCCAGCTATAGGAGCCCTTAACGACAATAACATGATGACAGGTGTCGTATGGAGCAAAGTGTGGTGGAGCGGCAAGGCAGGGCTAGAGTGCAGAAGTTTGCAGCAGCGCAATAGAGGTTGTAGCAATGCGAGAGGCACATCGGTGTTTGCAGTAGTGCGAGAGGCACATCGGTGTTTGCAGCAGCGCAGTGGTAGCAGAGGGAGCACAGGTTAGTAGCAGAGGCAGCTTCAGCATCACGAGGCTTCCAGACTGACTAGGATGTCAGTATTTGGGGGAAGTCAGTTACCTACTTCTCGGTAACTGAGTTGCAGTGCAACAGTTAGCAGTGGCAGTGCTAGGGGTAGCATGGGCAACATGTTGAGAGGGAGCTACAATACAGGTGTAGCAGTGGCAGTGTCATGGGCAGCAGTACAGGAAGCAGCAGTGCAGGGAATGTGAGGCAGCAGGCCAAGCATCAACACAGGTAGCGATGTGGAGGATCAGTGTGACGTTTTTGTGGTGAAGCATTATTAGAGCACATTCCTCGCTAAGGAGTGTTGATTTTTGGTAGCATCAGATGTTCTCTAGCCATGAAAATTGGTGTAGAGGCTAAGGTTCATGAGATCTCCAAGACCCAGAAATCGTTTGGGGAAATTCCACCTTGATGGAAAGATATTAAAATAATTAATATTTTTAATGGGGTTCCTAAGTCTAAACTTAGGAAAATTAAAATATTAATGTATATTAGTATAATATGGGTGAGAAAGTTCTAAATAATGAGAATCAAGCCAAATTTAATCTTAGCTTTTGATTAGGGACTTAATCTCGGCCGTTGAATCATCAACAGGAAAAATATAAAAAGAGGCTTGAGAGTCAATTAGAGATACACCAAGTTGATCAAGAATTCGAATTTCTAGGGCGAGGTTTATTGAGAAATCGAGTTAGTGATCTGTTGCAGCGAGGGGTAGTTCGACAGAAGGTCGAGAATACATAGCAGAGAGGCAGAGAGAGTGTCAGAGAGACAGCACAGAGCCTTGGAAGGCTAACACAGAGGCAGCCAGGACTGACGCAAAGGCTAAGGAGGCCAGCGCAAAGGACACAGAGGGCCAAGAGGCTAACGCAGGCAGTGCAGAGCTAACACTGGGCTGAAGAGGCAGCATTGAGGAATTTTCGTGTGGTAGACTGAGAGCTAGATAGCTGATGCAGAGCCGTAGAGGGTGATGCAGTCTCTGGAGGGTGACATAGTTCCTGAGGGTAGACTTAGGAAAATTAAAATATTAATGTATATTAATATAATATGGGTGAGAAAGTTCTAAATAATGAGAATCAAGCCAAATCTAATCTTAGCTTTTGATTAGGGACTTAATCCCGACCGTTGAATCATCAACAGGAAAAGTATAAAAGGAGGCTTGAGGGTCAATTAGAGATACACCAAGTTGATTAAGAATTCGAATTTCTAGGGCGGGGTTTGATGAGAAATCGAGTTAATGATCTGTTGCAGTGAGGGGTAGTTTGGCAGAAGGTCGAGAATACATAGCAGAGAGGCAGAGAGAGTGTCGAAGAGATAAAGCAGAGCCTTGGAAGGCTGACGCAGAGGCAACCAAGACTGATGCAAAGGCTGAGGAGGCCAGCATAGAGGACACAAAGGGCCAAGAGGCTGAGGCAGGCAGCGCAGAGGGCTGTAGAGCTGACGGTGGGCTAAAGAGGCAGCATTGAAGAATTTTCGTGGGGCAGACTGAAAGCTGGTTAGCTGACGTAGAGCCATAGAGGGTGATGCAGTGACTGGAGGGTGACATAGTTCCTGAGGGTAGTGTTGAAATTTCTAAGTATTTCTCGTTAGAAATTTTATCTATATTCTCTGGTTTATTTCTCCTACTTGTTAATTACGAACAAGTTATTTAACCATATAAATATTGAAATAAATACAATACAGTCTCAACCATCTACAGATCAACAACTGAAAGAAATAGAAAAACATACAAGTGACACTGTTATTTTTGGATAAACGTCCCCAGAAAAACCCAACATGGGAAGACCGGTGTAGAATTTATGAGGGTTATATTATTATGCAGTCTTTTTGTGTACAACTGGGATCCAAATTGGCTCACCCAACAGAGAAAATAATCCGGTAGTAATACTAATACCTCTCTATTCGGAAGCAAATATTCGAAAAGTCTACCCCACGAAACCCTCTCCAGCACAATATGAAGCTCAGCATCAGCCCTCCTAGCCTCTGCGTCAGCCTGAAACCCTCTGCGTCAGCCTTCCTAGCCTCTACGTCAACTCGAAACCCTCTGCGTCACTCCTGCAGCCTTTGCGTGGATGATGCAGGCCCTACGTAGTCTCTTCTGCCTTTGCGTGCTCCCTCTGGCTCAACCTCTGCCTCTTTACCTCTGTGCTGGACTTCCGGCATTATCTCTGCCTCTTTTCCTCGTATTCATTGCCCCCCACTACAAGTTGATCACTGATTTGATTTCTCTTAGCAAATCCCGCTCTAGAAAATCGAATGACTGATCACTCCGGTGTGTTCTTCAACTTACCCTCAAGCCTCCTCTTATACTTTTCTTGTTGGTCCTTCAATGGCTGAGATTACATCTCTAATCAACGGTTAATATTAGATTTGGCTTGATCCGTGTCATTTAGAACCTTCTAACCCAGTGTTATATTAATACCCATTAATATTTTATTTTTCCTAAGTTTAGACTTAGCAACTCCATTAAAAATATTAATTATTTTAACATCTCCTTAACTAAGTAGAATCTGCCCAAACCATTTCTGGGTCTTGGAGAACTCATGTGCTTTACCCTCTCCACCAATTTTTATGGCTAGAGCACATCCGATGCTACACCAAATCAATAGGTAGCTTGGAGCAGCTTTCGTTGTCTAGCTAAGGGAGCATTCAAAGTCACTGTGAGGCTATTCATTTGGTTGCTGATTAGTCGGAATATCTATCTCCAAAGAAAGGTACTTCTGCCAAGGAAAATCTCTGAAGGGTGAACCATTTCTGGCACCCTAATTGTATTCAAAAAACTGAATAATAATAAAACCCTCATATCTGTTGCATTGGTGTTCCCACATTGGGTTTTTCTGGGGATGATTGTCCAAAAATAACGGTGTCCCTTGTATTGTCTTAGTTATTTCAGTTGTTGATCTGTATATGTGTGAAGGCTGCATTTGTGTTTATTTCAGTATTTATATTAATAAATAAGTTGTTAACTGAAATAACAAGTAGGGGATAATAAACTATATAATGTAGTAGGGATTTCAGATGTGTTAGATTCAGAAATTTCCACAATTAGGCCCTCAACTAATAAAATAATGGGAAAATATTGTTGATTTGTGGTAGCATTAGATATGCTGTAGCCATGAAATTTGTTGGAGACGCTAAAACACATGAAATCTCCAAGACCCATAAATGGTTTGGGGAAATTCCACCCGGTTAGAGAGATATTAAAATAATTAATATTTTTAATGGGGTTCCTAAGTCTAAACTTACAAAAATTAAAATATTAATGGGTATTAATATAAAACTGGGTGAGAATGTTCTAAATGACATGGATCAAGCCAAATCTAATCTTAGCTATTGATTAAGGACTTAATCTCGGTCGTTGAAGACTCAACAAGAAAAGTATAAGAGGAGGCTTGAGGGTCAGTTGGAGATACACCAAGATTGATGAGTTAGTTCGATTTCTGGAGCGAGATTTTCTAAGAGAAATCGAACAAGTGATCTGAGTTGCAACAAGGGGCAGTGAGTGCATAACAGAAAGGCAGAGATAGTTCCAGAGGGCTAGTGCAGTGATTGAGCAGGCTACATAGAGCCAACAGGAGCCACACAGAAGGCCAGAGAGACTGCACAGAGGCTAGCAAGGCCTGCGTGGCTGACGTAGAGGGCCAAAGTGCTGACGTAGAGAGGCAGAGGGCTGACGCAGGGGGTTCCAGAGCTACGCAGAGGCTAGCAGAGATACACAGAGGCTAGCAGGGTTGACGCAGAGCCTTGGAGAAGTGCTAGAAGGATTTTACATGGGGCAAACTTGCTGAATATCTGCTTATGAGGAGAGGTATTATTGCCAGATAGAAATATTTGTTGGGTGAACCAATTTGGCACCCTAGTTGTACTCAAGAAAGCTACTTAATAATAAAACACTCAGAGTTGTTGCACTGGCTTTCCCAAGTTGGGTTTTTCCGGGGACGATTGTCCAAAAATAACAGTGTCCCTTGTATGGTAGTCTATTATTTCAGTGGATGATCTGTATATGAGTTGAGACTACATTGGTGTTTATTTTTAGTATTTATATGGTTAAATAGATTATTAAGGATTAAACAAGTAGGTGAGATAAACCAGATAATGCAGGAAGAATTTCTAACGTGTTACACTTAGAAATTTCAACATGGTATCAAAGCATTGCAGATCACAGGACGACAGAAGGCACCAGCGCAATCAGAAGTATTTGCAGCAATAGCAGTTGTCCTGAGAGACAGAGTTGTTCCTAAGTAGAAAGCAACAGAGAAGGAGTGACGCAAAGGGCATGCGTCATCATTACGAGCCATAGAGAAGGCCAGTGCAGAGGCAGAGAGAGGCAGAAGAGGTTCACCAAGAGCCACGTCATCCTACTTAGCGAGGTAGGCTTGACATAGTTGGCCAGAGGAGTGATTCAGCCTTTGCCGGATTGCGCAGAGTTGGAAGGCTCAGTTCCTTCAGTTGCTGGATAGTTGTGGGCAGATTGTGGATTAGGAAGTTGGTGGGGTGTTGTTGCTGTCAAAGCAAAACAATACCTAACGGGACAGAATCAAGGTAGAGGGAGTCGCTGCCTTAAAGGATTTCTAGCCAAGAAATCCAGATCCGAGTTGCGGTTGCAAAGAGGATCAAAGAGCAGCGGATTGATAGCGGGCGAGAAGATTTCCTGCAGGGAAATCGAGACTCAGAGGGAGTCTAGGAGAGAACTTCTAGGAGGGAAGTCTAGACTCAAAGAGAGTCTAGGAGAGAACTTCCAGGAGGGAAGTCGAGACTCAGAGGGAGTCCAGTAAAAGAGCGAAGATGGCAATGAATGGAATGAGGGATTAGGACAGGTTGGACGGGGCTCCAACTTTGTCATCTGGAAGGCTAGGATCCTATTTGTTTTGAATAAACATCACATCAAGGGCTTCTCCTTGAGAACCGTGGCTATCCCAGTCGACCCAGCTGATAATGAAATATATGAGGATGCAATGGTGAAGGCAAAGTGCATAATCCTTGATAGGGTCAAGGATCATGTAATACCGCATATTGCCGAGAAGAACACGGCAAAGGAGATGTGGGATACCTTGATGACATTGTATCTGGGCACTTTCATGGAGAGGAAGATGTTGTTGGAGAATCAGTTGCATTTGTATCAGATGCAAAATGGGGAGTAGATAGATCTATACCTCAGTCGGTTGCAAGAGATTCAGGACCAACTTACTTCCATAGGGGCGACACCGGATTAGGAGTTCATGGTGAGGACCGCCCTAAATGCAGTCTCCGACGATTGAGAGACATTTTTCCAAGGCATTTTGGGTAGAGCTGATCTTCCAGGATGGGAAGAGATGTGGGCATCTCTTCGCCAAGAATAGATCAAACTGTTGACCAAGGCGGGAAGTAGCAGCAAAGGAGGCCGAATCAAGAAAGAGGAGGAGGAGAATGCGACTCTGGCATCTACGGGACAGTAGGGGAAGAGGAAGAAGAAGGACATCTCCAAGGTAAAGTGCTTCCATTGTGGGGAGCTGGGTCATTATGCAACCCAGTGTCCTAGGAAGAAGAATAAGGGAGAAGCTTTTGAATCTAAGGTAGCTCTAGCTAAGGCGGAGAAAGAAGTCGAGATGGATGACGACTGTGCCATGAGTGCTCATACACCTCTAGAGAAGAAGTGGGGAGACATCGAGCTATAGTCAGGAGGACGACAAAAGATGAGGGCAGGATCCTTGAGGTACCCAAACTCTTGGATCATATTCGGCTACGGGAACCCCAAATGACAGTAGCAGGATGACGGATGTCAGTAGAAGCAAGATGCAGATGGAGCGACAAGGCAGTGCTAAAGTGTTGGGATCTATAATAGTGCAGTGGAGGTTGCAGCAGTGCGAGAGGCAGAAAGATGGTTGCAGCAGTGCAGAAAGGCACAATGGGGGTTGCAGCAGTGCGAGAAGCATAGAAGTGCTTGCAGTAGCGCAGAGACAATAGAGGGAGCACAGGATAGCAACAGAGGTAGCTTCAGCATCAAGAGGCTTCTGGACTGACAAGGATGTCAATAGTTGGGTAGATCAATTACTTGCTTCTCGGTAACTGAGTTGCAGTGCACCAGTTAGTGGTGGTAGTGCTATGGGTAGGATGATGCAACATGTTGAGAGGAGTTGCAGTACAGATGTAGCAGTGGTAGTGGTAGAGGCATAGGCAGTAGTACAAGAGGCAGCAGTGCAGTGGAGGTTGGGAAGTAGGCCAAGCATCAGCACAGGTACCGGTGCCGGATGATCATGGTGATGTTTAGTGGTGGAGCAATACCAGAGCACATTCCTCGCTAAGAGGGAGTGTTGATTTTTGGTAGCATCGGATGTGCTCTAGCCATGAAATTTGGTGGAGAGGCTAAAGCACATGAGATATCCAAGACTCATAAATGGTTTGGGGAAATTCCACCCAGTTAGAGAGACATTAAAATAATTAATATTTTTAATGGGGTTCCTAAATCTAAACTTAGGAAAATTAAAATATTAATGGGTATTAATATAAAACTGGGTGAGAATGTTCTCAATGACATGGATCAAGCCAAACCTAATCTTAGTCGTTGATTAGGGACTTAATCTCGGCCATTGAAGACTCAACAGGAAAAGTATAAGAGGAGGCTTGAGGGTCAGTTGGAGATACACCAAGATTGATCAGTGAGTTCGATTTTCTGGAGTAGGGTTTGCTAAGAGAAATCAAACAAGTGATCTGAGTTGCAGCGAGGGGTAGTGAGTGCATAACAAAGAGGCGAAGATAGTGCCAGAGGGCCAACGCAGTGATTGAGGAGGCTACGCAAAGCTAGCAAGAGCCACACAGAAGGCCAGAGAGACTGCATAGAGGCTAGCAGGGCCTACGTGGGTGACACAGAGGGCCAGAGAGCTGACGCGGAGAGGCAAAGGGCTGACGCAGGGGGTTCCAGAGCTACATAAAGGCTAGCAGGGGTGGTCCAGAACCTTGGATAAGTGTTGGAAGGATTTTTCGTGGGGAAGACTTGTTGAATATTTACTTCCAAAGAGAGGTATTTATGCCAGATAGAATCCAAGGAGTGGGAGACATTTTTTCAAAGCATTTTGGGCAAAGCAACTCTCCACAGTTGGGAGGAGATGTGGGCAGCTCTTCAATAGGAAGAGCTTAGGAGCTTGACCAAGGCAAAGAGTACTAGTAAGGGAGTTTGAATCAAGAAGGAGGAGGAGGACAATGCAACTCTCGCATCAGCAGGACACCAGGGAGTTCAAAAGAGGAAGAAAAAAGACATCTCCAAGGTCAAGTGCTTCAATTGTGGGGAGCTGGGACATTATGCATGTCAGTGACCTAGGAATAAAGGCAAGGGACAAGCTTCTGACTCAAAGGTTGCTACAAAAAAGGCAGAGAAGGATGTCGAGACTGATGATGATTGCGCCATGAGTGCTCATGCGCCTCTACAGAAGAGGCGGGGAGACATAGAGATGTAATCGAAAGGACTACAAAATGTGGGGGCAGGATTCTTGAGGTTCCCAAACTCTTGGATCACATCCGGCTACGGGAGCCCTTAACGACATTAGCATGATGACAGGTGTCGGGTGGAGCAAGGTGTGATGGAGCGGCAAGGCAGTAATAGAGTGCAAAATTTGAAGCAGCACAGTGGAGGTTGTAGCAGTGCAAGAGCCACATAGGTGTTTGCAGCAGCGCAATGGCAATAGAGGGAGCACAAGATTGCAGTAGAGGTAGCTTCAGCATCACGAGGCTTCCAGACTGACCAAGATGTCAGTGATTGGGTGAAGTCAGTTATTTACTTCTCGGTAACTGAGTTGTAGTGCAGCAGTTAGCAGTGGCAGTGCTATAGGCAGTATGAGGCAACATTTTGAGAGGGAGCTACAGTACATATGTAACAGTGGCAATGGCAGTGTCATGGGCAGCAGTATAGGAAGTAGCAGTGCAGTGGATGTGGGGCAGCAGGCCTAGCATCAGCACTTTGGACCAATGCAGATGATCAGTGTAACGCCTCCATGGTGAAGTGTTGCTATAGCACATTCCTTGCTAAAAGGGAGTGTTGATTTTGGGTAGCATCGGATGTGCTCGAGCCATGAAAATTGGCGGAGAGGTTGAGGCACATGAGATCTCCAAGACCCAAAAATCATTTGGAGAAATTCCACCTGGATGAAGAGATATTAAAATAATTAAGATTTTTAATGTGTCCCTAAATCTATACTTACGAAAATAAAAACATGAATGTGTATTAACATAAAATGGGTGAGAAAGTTCTAAGTCACGAGGATCAAGCTAGTTCTAATCTTAGCCATTGATTAGGGACTTAATCTCGACCGTTGAATTGTCAACAGGAAAAGTATAAGAGGAGACTTGAGGGTCAATTGGAGATACACCAAGACTGATCAGTTAGTTCGATTTTCTGGAGCAGGGTTTGCTGAGATAAATCGAGTTCGTGATCAGTTGCAGTGAAGGGCAGTTCAACAAGGGATTTCCATCCGAGGTTGAAGAATACATAGCAAAAAGGCAGTGAAGTGCTGGGAGAGACAACGTAGGCCCAAGAAGGGCTAACGCAAAGGACGCAGAGGGTCGTAGAGGTTGACACAAAAGTCGTAGAGGGCTTCAGAGGCAGCGCTGGGAGATTCTGTGGGGCAGACTGGGAGCAAATCAACAGATTCTGAGCAAAGGAGGGTGATGTAGATCCTGAAGGAGTGATGCAGAGTTAGAGCAATGCTTTCAATAGCTTTCGCTGTCCATCATAGGGAAAAATTGGAGTCGCTATGGGGTTTTATCATCTGGTTGCTGATTTGTCGTAATATCTGTCTCCAGATAGAGGTACCACTATCAAGGATATTCTCTGTTGGGTGAACCATTTTTGGCACCCTAGTTGTATTCACGAATCTGTTTAATAATACAAACCCTTTATATGCTGGACCGGTTTTCCCGAATTGGGTATTTACGGGGATGGTTGTCCAAAAAATAACGGTATCCCTTGTGTGGTTGTCTCAGTTTATCTCAGTGCATGATATATATATTTGTGGAGGCTGCAATTGTGTTTACTTCAATGTTTATGCAATTAAATAACTTGTTAATGTAAAGAACAAGTAGGAGATTGTAAACTAGTAATTGCAGTAGGGGTTTCTAATGTGTTAGATTCAAGAATTTTCACACTCTAAACAAGAAAGCTGACCACAGTATACAGCCATAATCTCTGCTAATTAATCCCAATCAGCGTAGCTCTTTGTGGTAGTGGCAAATCAAGCCCTTGGTTGAAGAGAAAAGTCCGACAACCTTCAAATTCCCTTCAAATTTCGATCTTCAAACTGTGAAAATTTTTGAATCTACACATCAGAAATCCTACTGCAATCACTAGTTTATCATCTCCTACTTGTTTTTATATTCAACAAGCTATTTAATTATTTAAACATTGATGAAAAACACTACTGCGGACTACACTGACATACAGATCATAAATTGAAATAGATATGAGACAAACACACAAGGGACACTGTTATTTTTGGACAAATGTCCCCAGAAAAATGCAATGCGAGAAAACTGGTGTAACAGCTCTAAGGGTTTCTATTATTAAGCAGTAGTTCTGACTACAACTCTGGATGCCCTCTCGGCTATCTAGTTACAAAGATAAAATATACTAGTAGAAACCTAAGTGAGATTACCTCACTTCACCTGGCAAAAGCCCTCTGATCCGGCAACTGGACTGACTATCCCTGGCTACAACTGTGCTTCCCCTTCACATTAGCTGCGTGGGCCTGCGTGGAGCACTCTAAGACTCTACGTCAGCTCTGTGCTGCCTCCTTTGCCTCCTAGAGCTCTGATGTCAGCCTTCTCAGCTGATCCTACTGCTCCCAAGCTGAATTCAAACTTTTTCAGGAGGGCAACTCTTCCCCTGTGCTAGCATTGCTTCAAGCAATGCATGGGCCCTCCTGGCCCAGTGTCAGCCTCCCTTGGTCTGCGTTGCCTCCTCTGACTTATCTCTGCCTCTCTTTGCTGAGTATTTGGGGTCCTGGAGAAGATCCTCCAACCCCAACTATCCTTGCCCCTCTGGTGTAATTCAGATCACTTGTTCGACTTTCTCAGCAAACCTCGCCCCAAAAAAATCGAACTAATTGATCAATATGGTGTGTCTCCAACTGACCCTCAAGCCTCCTCTTATACTTTTCATATTGATGAATCAATGGTCGAGATTAAGTCCCTAAGCAATGGCTAATATTAAAACAAACTTGATCCTCGTCACTTAGAAGTTTCTCACCCATATTCTTATTAATACCCATTAATATTTTTATTTTCCTAAGTTTAGACTTAGCAACCCATTAAAAATATTAATTATTTTAATAACTCCTCATCCGGGTGGAATTTCTCCAAACGATTTCTGGTCTTGGAGATCTCATGTGTTCTAGCCCCTCCACAAAATTTCGAAGCTAAAGCACATCCGATGCTACCCAAAATCAACACAAACTTGGTACTCGACCCCTTTCGGAAGGGATGAAATTTGGAGATGAGATGACCCTGCAAACAACTGATTTGAATGATGTAGATTCTTGGCAATATGCACAATGGAAGACTTGAAGTAACCTTCCCTTAAAGCTAACTAGGGTGGCACTCGAAGTCCATCGAAATTAGCTATGGAGTTTCACTTGAAACTCTTGAAACTCACTCGAGCTTCTTCACAATGTCAAATAGAAAAGGTAGAATAGAATGCCTTGCCATTGAGTTCCTCCTTTTATAATCCTACATGGAGCCTCCCTCTAGCTTCTAGGTCCTTCTTTTCGCTATTATTTTATTGGTGGGGCCCAATTTCTACTAGGAGACTTTTGCTGCCATTTTCAATAAAATAATGATTTTCCTCCTTTCTCAATAAAAATATTAATTTGCCACCATTTACCATTAAAATAATAATTTTCCTCCCTTCTCCAATAAAATATTATTTGCCGCCATTCTCCATTAAAATAATAATTTCCACTTTTCTACACAAAACAATATTTTCTCCCTTTTAATTTAATATCACCAAAAATTGGCAAAACCCCTATGTGGATTTTAGACTCAAAATTCGGGAACATTACACACATATGGATTAATTATCTCCAATACCCATAATAAGTTTATAAGTGAAATTCCTTAATTAAATTAATTAGCCAGTTTTAATTATTTTCCTAAGTCTAGCTTATGGAAATGGGTTAATTAATCGAGATTAGTTGAGACAAATCAATTTTGCACTGCAAACTTCTAGAAAAGTTATTTTTAGAAGTCGATATGATCGTGGTCATCGATTGGAGTTAGATTGTGGTCGTTGATTCGTCAACAAGAGATTATAAGAGGAGATCAATGGGGATTTTGGAGATCAATTCGTGAAACACATTTGCAGTGATAGTAAGTGTGCAGTGAATGTGTGGGAGACACCAGCATTGGGGTTTTCGGCAGGAAAAATTGAGGAGAGAATTTCCAGAGAGAATTCTTCACAGATTACTTCCGGTTTCTAAGTGCCAAAAGGAGGTCGATTTTATTTTGTAGTGGGAGGCCAAATTTCCAGAGCGAGTAGTGTAATATTCCTAATTATCCATGGCTAATTGGAATATTCGACTTTTGCTCAATTTTGCCTTCTATAGTTAGTTATGAATAAAAAGGTGAGTAAAGGGTGACATAACTCACTTTCAAAATAAAAGTCATTCCCTAGTAGCACAACATTGTAACTTAGCTGGGAGCCAAGGGGGGCCAAAGGACCACGTAGAGGAGGGACCCATGTAGACACTTGGAGGGACTGCGCAGAGGCATAGGAACACGTGGCAAGAGGGGGCCTACATTGGAGAAGGTTGGCTTTAGGGTTTGAGAGGGGCCAACACTATAAAGGAGAGAGTAGCCTCCTCATTTTGCCATTCGATTATGTGCATTTGAGCTAGTCACTTTGACTTAGAGCACGCTCGCTGTTTAGCTAGTCTGCAACACTGTTTAGTGCATTGAGTGTCTCCGTTCGGAGATCTCACCCTTAGCCCCGGGGAACTTCGAGTCCCTACTCAGGCAAGGTATTTCCATCAATATTTTTGCAGTAGTTTCATCAGCATTTTGGCAGGAGGATTGAGCATCTTGGATAACTACGTAGTCTTGAGAGGGATGACACGGTTCTTTTTGGCAGGAGTTCTGGATTGAGGTTTTGCAGGGGGGATTTGTGCTAGGAGATTGAGCAGGGGATCAACCCTTGCGTATTGGAGGATTTTAGCTGAGTTTTAGGCAGAGTTTTGGTGGGGAACAACCAAAAATCCTCATTTGATTTCTAGCAACAGCAGTAGCACGGCAGTTCTCCAACAGCTTGGACGCAGCTCAGAGAGAGGCCATTCCTTTGCTATTTTGAGTGTATTTCTTCACTTGCCTTGTGCAAGTCGAGGTGTCATCTTTTTGATCACCTCCTGTACTCATTCTATTACTCAGTGTAATAAAGTGGCTTAGCATTTCTCTCTGCATTTCTTGAGTATTTGCTTATATTTCATGTTTATATTATTATATGTTGCACCATTGTTATTTCCATCACTTTGAGCTTCCCGGTTGTTATATAATTTGTACGTATTTGGTTGGAGTTTACTAGGGTTTGGGGAATATCTCTGAAATGGGATATTATAGTGGTATCAAAGCATAGATCTGGCTCAGCCTGTGGAGCTAGTAGTCTATGACACCAAGGGAGAAACACTACATCTGTTACAGAGGTAGGAAATACAGGGACATTGAGCGTAGGTTGGAGAACACCTACGGAGAGGGAGACTATGTTCCTATGGTGGACGCAGAACAGGAGGAGCCTGTGGTGGACGCAGAACAGGAGGAGCATGTGGTGGACGCAGAGTAGATGGCAGACGAGGACAGGAAGAGGTTTCCGGATATGCTCCTCAAATCAGTGCAAGATCTGTCGAGGAAGATTGAGGTGATGGGGCAGAGGTTCACAACAATAGAGGCTAGACAACGTGAGAGCCCACAGGTTTTCCAGGTTGGTGAGGGATCGGGTGCATCCCACCATTTTCCAGAGCAACGTGATACTACTCAGCAAGTGGCCTCACATGCCCCTACACGCTCTACCATGCCCACTTTCTTAATAGCAGACACGGGGGCCGGAGCCCAGCAGGAGGCAGAGCCCGGTCATATGGGCGATTATTTTGCAGAGTACCAGGCCTATGGGCAGGAGTTCAGGAAGGCTCTCTCATTCAAAGACTTTGTTCAGCTCCAGCGGGATAGTAGACCCTACGACCATCACAAAGGATACCGGCATTATCATGATGGTGACACCCACCATGCAGCTAGTAGATTCCACTTGCGTACATTTGATGGTTCATCAAACAGTTCGGCAAAGTCTTGGGTGGAGAAGTTGGACATTTACTTCCAGCTTAACCAGATGTCGGAGATAGAGGCCATCAAGGTGGCGACATTACATTTGGATGGTGAGGCCCAGGATTGGTGGTTCCATGGGATGGTTACACTCGAACACTCCACAGTGACGACATATGCCGAGTTCACCCGGAGATTGATAGAGAGGTTCGACCGGAGGTATCCAGAGCAGCACTTTGTTGAGCTGACAAGGCTCAAACAGACCGGGAGCCCAGAAACCTACATTGCAGATTTCTTGAGGATTTCAGTGTTGGTGTTAGATCTATCCATGGCACGGAGGATCTACATGTACGTTGAGGGGTTAGCAGAGCCACTTCGGGGTTCAGTCCGATCCACTAGACCAGCCACACTCCAGGATGCTATTAGTAGGACCCGAGACTTATAGGATGTCTTACCTAGGTCCCGGACACCTTACCCCTAGAGACAGACTTTCCAGTCTAAGGGGAAGGATGTGAGGATTCCACCTCTAAAGGGGAATCCAGGATGAGCACAGATTGACGATGATGCCAGGAGGGAGCTGAAGAAGAAGCGGTTGTGCTTTACTTGTCAGGAGCTGTGGGCACCGGGACATAGATGTGCTGTTGGCAAAGCACATTTTATTGAGGTCTTCTTCGAGTGTAGCAGGGAAGAGGATGAGGAGGATGACGTGGAGGCAAGAGATAGTCATGACGCACAGGATCCTTTGCCACCTCCACCACCAGCAGCAGGTGGTGCAGCTTTTGCACCTACCAGAGGGGCTCTTGCAACATTGCGAGGAGTTCCCAAGTATCTGACGCTATGCGTACGGGGGACAGTACATGGCCAGCGAGTATCAGTTTTGGTTGACAGTGGGGCAACCCACAACTACATCGATGCACATATGGTTGAGCAGAGAGGTATACAGACAGAGAGCTTCGATGGGTTTTCAGTTTTGGTCCCAGGAGATCAGAACATGATGTGTGCTCGTTATGTTCCAGAGCTATCAGTGATGATGGGCAAATACACTAATTGACCACTTTTTCGTGGTCGATATTCCGAACACCAACATGATACTGGGTGTTCAGTGGCTTATCACTCTAGGGAAGGTCACGACAGATTGGAAGACCCTAGAGATAGAGTGGGATGATGAGAAGATATGGGGGTAGCACACATATCCACCTCAAACTGTTTCGGCTCAACGGATGGAGGCAGTCTTCCGAAAGGGAGACGTAGAGTGGGTAGTGGAGCTGCGTGCATTAGAGGCAGGGACTACAGGGTAGACACTACATACATAGATACAGTCCATCCTTGACCGGTATGCCATAGTGTTTGGGGAGATTCCGCCGAGACAGCCACTAGACCGGGGGTTTGAGCACACCATTGAGCTTGAGCAGGGCATACAAGCAGTGATTACTACCCCTTATAGGCATCCCAAGGCCTATCGGGATGAGATTGAGCAGGCCATTGAGGAATGGCTGACTCTTGGGCACATTCGGCTGAGCACGAGTCCTTTTTCTTCTTCCATGGTGTTGGTGAAGAAGAAGGACGACACACTGAGCATGTGCATTGACTACAGGGCCTTGAACAAGAAAATGCTGAAGAACAGGCAGCTGATACCCAAGATCGATGAGTTGATGGATGAGTTGAGAGGAGCAGAGTTCTTCTCAAAAATTGATTTGAGATCTGGGTACCATCAGATTCACGTGAGGGAGCAGGACATTCCCAAGACCGCCTTCAGGTGTCACTATTGGCACTTTGAGTTCTTGGTGATGCCCTTTGAGCTAACCAATGCCACTGCTACATTTCAGTCCTGCATGAATCACATCTTCCGCAGTCACTTGAGGAAGTTTGTGTTGGTATTCTTTGACGATATCCTCATTTACAGCAGGACTTGGGAGGAGCATCTCCAGCACATTGAGACAATGTTGCGCATCTTGCAGGAGCAGCAGTTCTATGCCAAGCTCTCCAAGTGCGAGTTTGGGTTGACGAAGATGTTGTACTTGGGACACATCATAGGGGTGGACGGAGTGAGGGTCCACGAGGAGAAGATCGGGGCCATCAGAGATTGGCCGGAGCCGAGGAATGTGACAAAACTTCGGGGATTCATACTTACTACTGGAAATTCGTCAAGAGTTTCTCACAGCTTGCTGCACCCCTGACAGATCTGACGAGGAAGGGGGCATTCAACTGGTCTGATACAACACAACAAGCCTTTGACAGGCTCAAGGAGGTTATGAGTAGCTGCCCAGTGCTTGCATTGCCAGATTTCATGCAGCCATTCGTTTTGGAGTGTGATGCGTCGGGAGAGGGGATCAGCGTAGTATTGATGCACGGAGGTCACCCTATAGCTTATGAGAGCCGGAAGCTCCTTCCGCACAAGAGGTTGTATCCTATATACGACAAGGAGATGCTAGCCATCATGCATGCATTGGCCAAGTTCCAGCAGTATTTAGTGAGTAACAGGTTCAGGGTGAGGATTGATCACAACAACCTCAGGTTCTTTTTGGAGCATAAGTAGCTAGAGGAGAGGCAGCAGAAGTGGATCAGTAAGATCCAAGCATATGAATTTGACATTGAGTATGTCAAGGGTAAGAACAATGTGGTAGTAGATGCCATTTCAGGTAGACCAGCCACATTGTCTCTTATGAGCTTGGACACAGACTGGAGGGCTCGACTCTTAGTAGAGTACTCCAAGGACAAGGTTGCATGTGAGATTCTGGATGGGCAGGTGGTGGAAGACAGGTACAGGGTGGTCGATAAGATCATCTACTACAGGGACAGGATCTTCTTGACTGAGGGATCTCAGCTCAAGAAGAAGATACTTCGGGCTTCACATGATTCACCATTGGCCAGCCATCAGTGGTTTACCAAAACCAACAGGGCCATTAGAGAGAGGTTCTCATGGAAGGGCCTCAAGGAGGACGTACTCCAGCATATCCGGGAGTGCGATGTTTGTCATAGGAACAAGGGGGAGATGAGCCATCCCGCAGGTTTATTGCAGCCTCTTCCCATTCCGGAGGGGAAATGGGAGTGTATTTCGATGGACTTTATCACAGCGTTGCCTGTGGTACAGGGCAAGGATTGTATCTTTGTCATCATTGATCGATTAACAAAGTACGCACATTTTTTTGCCATAGCCACACACTACACAGTAGCACAGGTGGTCGAGCTATTCTTCAGAGAGGTCTTCAGGCTGCATGGTCTTCCTAAGACCATCATCAGTGACAAGGACAGCCGTTTCATGGGCAGGTTTTGGCAGGAGCTTTTCCAGTTAGTGGGGACGGAGTTCACACCGAGTACCAGTTATCACCCACACACAGACGGGCAGACGGAGATAGTTAACAAGTGGTTGGAGGGCTACTTGCATAACTATGTCAGTGGGCAGCAGCAAGCATGGTTGAGGTGACTGCATCTGGGGGAGTACTGCTACAACACTACACATCACATGTCCATTGGTATGTCACCATTCTATGCTTTGTATGGTTATCATTCTTTGTCTTTTGCTGACGTGATGTTTGGTGATAGCAAGGCTCGAAGTGTAAAGATTTGGATCCAAGAGAGTCAAGATATTCTTCGAGCTCTCAAGGACAATATGGCTACAACGTAGAACCAACAAAAGCTATACGCTGACAGGGGTCGAGTGGAGAGACAGTTTGAGGTAAGGGACTTGGTCTACCTATGATTACAGCCATACCGACAGACGTCACTGAAGCAGAAAGAGGCTAAGAAGCTCAAGCCCTGCTTTTATGGGCCATACAAGGTGATATGCAGGATTGGACAGGTTGCATATGAGTTGGAGCTACCTCAAGGTAGCAAGATTCATAACGTTTTTCATGTATCATGCCTGAAGAAGGCATTGGGGCAGCAGGTAACAGTGACAGATGATCTACCACCCATAGATGATGAGGGGCATTTGGTGTTGCAGCCAGAGGCTGTTATTGATACCAGGGAGAGGCAACTGCGGAGCAGGACAATCTGGAAATTCTTGGTGAGGTGGAAGAATTTACTGGATGAGGATGCCACTTGGGAGAGCGAGAAAATTTTGCAGCATCCATCACCTCAGTTGCTTGAGGACAAGCAACATTTTGCCGGGGGAGACTGTAATATTCCTAATTAGCCATGGCAAATTGGAATATTCGACTTTTGCTCAATTTTGCCTTCTATAGTTAGTTATGAATAAAAAGGTGAGTAAAAGGTGACATAACTCATTTTCAAAATAAAAGTCACTCCCCAGTAGCACATCGTTGTAACTTAACTGGGAGCCAAGGGGGGCCAAAGGAACACGTAGAGGAGGGGCCCATGTAGACACTTGCAGGGACTGCGCAGAGGCATAGGAACACGTGGCAAGAGGGGGGCTACGTTGGAGAAGGTTGGCTTTAGGGTTTGAGAGGGGCCAATGCTATAAAGGAGAGAGGAGCCTCCTCATTTTGGCATTCGATTATGTGCATTTGAGCTAGTCACTTCGACTTAGAGCACGTTGATTGTTTAGCTAGTCTACAACAATGTTTAGTGCATTGAGTGTCTCCGTTTGGAGATCTCACCCTTAGCCCCGGGGGACTTCGAGTGCCTACTCGGGCAAGGTATTTCCATCAATATTTTTGCAGTAGTTTCATCAGCATTTTGGCAGGAGGATTGAGCATCTTGGAAACTGCGCAGTCTTGAGAGGGATGACGCAGTTCTTTCTGGTAGGAGTTCTGGATTGAGGTTTTGTAGGGGGATTTGTGCAGGGAGATTGAGAAGGGGATCAACCCTTGCATATTGGAGGATTTTCGCTGAGTTTCAGGCAGAGTTTTGGTGGGGTTTCTTCAGTGACAGCGCAGAGCCTTGAGGAATTGCGTGGGTCCTCAAGGGGGCGATTTTCGGGGGTCGGCCATTTCAGAAAATATTTCTGGGTTTTTCTGGGTTTCTTGAGTAGATTCCGATTCTAGAGTTTCAACATTTTCTAAGGAGGGGAACAGCCCCAAATCCTAATTTTCTTTCTAGCAGCAACAACATGGCAGTTCTCCAGTAGCTTGGACGCAGTTCAGAGAGAGGCCATTCCTTTGCTATTCTGAGTGTATTTCTTCACTTGCCTTGTGCAAGTCGAGGTGCCATCTTTCTGATCACCTCCTGTACTCATTCTATTACTCAGTATAATAAAATGGCTTAGCATTTCTCTCTGCATTTCTTGAGTATCTGCTTATATTTCATGTTTATATTATGTGTTGCACCATTGTTATTTCCATCACTTTGAGCTTCCCAGCTGTTATATCATTTGTACGTATTTGGTTGGAGTTTACTGGGGTTTGGGGAATATCTCTGAAACGGGATATTACAAGTAGCCAGTTTATCCAATGCAAATTTCCAAAGACTCATTTTAGTTTCCAGTTGTTGGAACTATTTCCTGAAGGAAGTTGTTATGAATAAAATATATATATATAAATAATACAAATGATATAAATAATAATAATGATAAATAATGATTAACTAACTAATAATTAATATTGAAGAGGCATGTCTCTAAGGACATGGCCATTCATGAGAGGGCACCTGCATAGGTATATAAGTAAGCTCTCATTTGTAACAATCATATCTCAAATCAATTCTTTTATATAATATTCAATATACAATTACTTGTCCTACAATGGATGTATTTGTCTTCAAAGTATTCTGAAGATTTCCACTACGTATACGAACTTTGTTCGTTATATTGGTATCTAAGTTGGTTGATCCTTTGGTTGCTCAACTACTGCACAAAGTGAGCCTGATCTGGCCTTTGGCCATTGATATTCATCAACCTTTTTGTCGTTGAAGTGTTTCACTAAAAGAATTTTGGAGATTCTCCATTTTGCCGTCAAGCTCTTCGCCATTAAAAAAAGGTAAAAAAAATATTATAGAAAACAAAATAACAAAATAAAAATAAAAAATAAATTATAAAGAAGAAAAAGAAGAAGAATTAAAAAAGAAAAGAAAAGAGATATATATATAATCCAAAAAAAAAAATAATATATATAGTAATATATATATATAACAAAAGAAAAACTAAAAAGAAAGGTTAAACAAAGGTTATATATATATATAGAAGTTAAAAAAATATATACATACATTGATTGTGCAGTGACACCAAAACCATGCAATGGCTACAACCAAATCGTCCATGACCTCACTAGATCCCTAGTCCATCGTCTCCCCCCACTACTGCTTACATTCCGTCGCAGCCTGTGCACTGACCCTGCCACAACACACAACCGTGTAAACCCTGTCGCAACACAAAGCCAACATTGTTGCTAAAATCCCTACCACAACTGTCGTCGGGCCACTGTCTAGCCATACATCCACAGCGACCGTTCTGCAGTCAACTAGGTGAACTCGTGGCCAATCAGCACCATTGTTCGCTACCACTCTATTCATGCCAATCGAAAAATAGTACCGAATCAATTTATCTATCTGGCATTGCCATTAGGGTATGGAAATATGGATCGTTGCATTGGTTCAACGGTCAACCATTATTCAGACCATCAAATTGGAAGTGACCCATCGCAAGAGTCACGTCTTGTGAGAATTTTTTTCTTATTAAAAATATTACCATAAAAATTATTAAAAGGGTTATAAAGGAAAAAAATAATATTCAGTAGTATTCCACTTGATGGTAAATCATACCATTTATAAAAGTTATATATTGTAAAACTTGAGAAAGGAATCTATATCGATACAGTGAATATCACAACTCAAGAAGAAGACAAGCCAGTTGAAGGAAAAACGTACTCAAATGTTGAAGCTCAGACAACGAAAAATCTAAATGAAGATTCTATAACCAACTAAACAACATCAATATTTGAAATAAATCAGAAAGTTGTCACATGCATGATTAGGGAAAATAAAACCTTAAGAACTCCTTTTCGACATCCGAATCACAAGAGCAGACAACTCAATCAATCTGAATATTTATATCACTCAGATCATAAACAACAAACTTATGTTCCGAAGACTACTAATGCCAGCGTAATTCAGTTTTGTGATAAAAAATCACTCAAGTATCAAATAACCACAATATTCCACAAAAGATTGATTTAGGATGGTCAGCTCCCTTCTCTATGTGACAATTTTATTTATCACTCAGAGGATCCTATCATCTTATATCAACAAAGACGACAACCCCAATAATTTGTAAAAGATGCGAACATATTACAAGACAAGAAATAGATGACACACCTTGTCAGTGATAAGCTTTGAGGACAAAGCTTTTTGAAGAGGAAGGCAATGTTATGAATAATATATATATATATATAAATAATACAAATGATATAAATAATAATAATGATGAATAATGATTAATTAACTAATAATTAATATTGAAGAGGCATGTCTCTAAGGACATGGCCATTCATGAAAGGGCACCTGCATAGGTATATAATTAAACCCTCATTAGTAACAATCATATCTCACATCAATTCTTTTATATAATATTCAATATACAATTACTTGTCCTACAATGGATGTATTTGTCTTCAAAGTATTCTAAAGATTTACACTGCATATATGAACTTTGTTCGTTACAGAAGTGCGAGTTGGTTTAGCGAATTGTTGGAGGCAGTTTATTTTGCCGGAATAATTCTCTGAAGGCAGTGCGCATTTCCAGAAGGAGGTGCAAGTTGGTTCAGGCAGAGTGAGCAGTCAGTGAGCAGTTGGTCAATTTGCTTCATGAGATTCGATTTGACCAACAAAAGTGAAGAAATAATTTTGCTAGAGTTTTTTCCAGAGAAAGGTAGAGGAGTTTATGTAATCCTTGATTTGTTGAAGAATAATAAAACCCTTATCTGCAAAACTGGTTCTCCCTTCGAGTTTTTTCTAGGGACAATTTGTCCAAAAATACCGGTGTCAAATTTAATGTATGTTATTTTCTCAGTTCCTGTGATTATTTATTTGTGAAATTGCAGTTGTGTTTTTATTCAGTATTTGTTGTAAGTAATTTCCAGAAGACAAATAATCAACAAAGATAGAAGGTCAATAACCAGTAATTGCAGTAGAATTTTCACATGGTGTCAGAGCGAGCTCAGTGAAGCATAGATTTGAGCGATGAAGATGCTCAGTGCAAGGCACAAGAAGAGAATCAAGGGTTTATAAAACCCAATTCAAACTTCTCTAGATTTATTCGGGTTTTGTCTATTTCCGAGGGCTTTTAGAAATGGTTTTAGCAGGATTGAGAGATTAGGAAAAATTGGGTGGAGCTTCAAACTTTGGTGTCTGGAAAGCCATAATTTCTTTATTGCTAGAGGAGAATGGCCTCAAGGAATATGTGACCAGTGTTGTAGCCATAACGACATATCTAGCATAGCTCATTGCATACAAGAAGGAAGATGCCAAGGTGAGGAGAATAATCCTTGATGAAGTTAAGGATCATATCGTTCCACATATCACAGATTTGGATACAGGGAAGAAGATGTGGCACACCATTCTAAATTTGTACCAGAATTCTACCATGAAAAGGAAACTGATTCTCAAGGAGAAGCTAAGAAATACTTGAATGAATAAGGGTGAAGACATTGTTAGCTACCTCACCAGGCTCAAACTTGTCAAGGACAAGTTAGCAGCTATCGAAGATCAATTATCTGATAACAAACTCATGAGAAAAACCTTGAATGGGTTCTCAAAGAAGTGGGATGTGTTCATTCAAGTGATCAACGGATGAGATACACTACCGAGTTAGGATTGACTATTGATCGATTTCACTCAGGAGGAGCTTAGACTAAGTCTTGCCAATGGCAGCAATAATAGCAAGCCACAAAAGGGTGAGGATGATGAGAATGTGGCCCTAGCAGGAAAGGGCAAGGCCAAGAAGGGATCTAGCAAAGGGTCCAAGTGAGGAGAGAAGAAAAAGGACTTGAGTAAAATCAAGTGCTTTGGTTGCGGTCAGAATGGTCACTATTTCAATCAATGTCTAAACTAGAAGAAGGGCGACAAGAAGAAGAAAGGGAAGCAACAGACAACAACTTCAGTAGACGTTGACGAGTTAACTTCAATATTAGAGGATACTTTCACTCTCATAGCTTGCCTCTCTAGCTCTACATCTACAGGTGTCTGCTATATTGACAATGGAGCGTCATGTCACATGACGGGAATTAGAGAATACTTTTCCAGTTACAAGGAAGAGGAAGTGGGCTTCCAGACTCAGATGGGCAATAAGTCCAAGTGCATCTAGTTGGGAGAGGGACAATTACCTATTAGAGGGAGTCAAGTAGGAGTACTCATGTCACAGCTGTGTTGTATGTGTTAAGTTTAGGCATGAACCTGATTTTAGTTTCAACACTTCAAGAGAAGGGATATGATGTCTACTTTCGAGGGCCAAAGGTGTACATTAAGCATCGGGATTGGAAATCAGTGAAACAGATTGGAGTGAGGAGCAACAAGTTATACAAGTTGCAGTTAGATGCTCCAAAGGCGCTAGTGAGAAGTAGTAGTAGCAGAGAGCACTTAGATTTCTCAAGGAGACTGTGACAGGAGTTCCAGAAGTTAGCATGAAACACGATGGTGCACAGGGGGTGCATCCTTGGGAAGTTTGTGAAAGCAATGTTTTCAAGGAGTGATAGTAGATCCAAGGGTGTGCTTGAGTTGATACATTCTAATATATATGGCCTGTTGTCTCTGAAATCTCTCAGGGATTTTGAGTATTTGATAACATTCATTGATGATTTCTCCAGGAAGACCTAGATATACTTCTTGAAGACTCGGGACGAAATCTTCAGTTGCTTCCAAGAATTTAAGGCTCTTGTGGAGAACACGACAGGATGGAAGGTAAAATTTCTTCATACGGATAATGGAGGTGAGTATGTGGAGAAAACCTTCAAGGAGTTCTATGCGAAAAGGGCATCAAGAGAGAGTGGACAACTCCATCTAACCCACAACAAAATGGGGTCGCCGAGAGAAAGAATAGGTCGATAGTTGGAGTAGCGACGACGATGCTATATGACCAAGATATGCTTATATTTCTATGGGCAAAGGCGTGTAGTACAACAATATATATTCAAAATAGGGTTCCTCACCAGGCATTGGGCATGATGACACCCAAGGAGGTGTTTAGAGGAAAGAAGACAGAAGTCGGGCACTTCAGGATTTTTGGCACCATAGCTTATTGTCACGTGCTAAACAATAAATGCACCAAGTTGGATCCGACTGCAGAGAAGGGATATTTTGTTGGGTACAACAAAATGTCCAAGGAATGCAAGTGTTGGACACCTAATCCTAAAGGGTTAGCGTGGAAGCCGAATGGACAAAGCAGTCCAAGAGACCTTGGGATGTGAATCCCAATGGTCACATAATGTACCATAAATATACATCATTTGTGAATAAAATTGCAATGCATGATTTATCTTTCTATTGTTTCTCGTTCACCATGTCTGTTTAACATGGTATCAGAGCCATGATGAGTGGCCTGTTTTCCCTGAGCAACTGATCTTAGTTGCCTTGAATAGTGCTGGCCCAGTCTTCATTACCTGAAGAACCCCTGCCTGCCTTCCTGAAGCTGCATACCTAATTCCTGAAGGAAACGCTGCCTCTGCCACACCTGCACTGCACCTCATTATTAAACGATGTTCTGACTTTACTGAAACGGTGCTGACAAGAACGTCTGAAGGAGAAACGCGTGAAGGAAAGCTGCATGACAACGCTGGAAATGGTAACGCTGCCTGCCTGAAGGAAATGACAAAAAAAAACGCTGCCTGAAGAAGAAACGCTCCCTGACACGCCTGAAGGTAACGTATGGATTGAAACATCGTATGAGAATTATGAATGTAACTCAACGTCTGCTCCTAAAAACTCACCGGAAAACTCAAGTGAAAAGCAAGGGATTCCCTTTCCAGTAAGCCGTTGGATGTCTGTCCTCCCACTTTATTTCTCGGCTCCCATTCACAGTATCCTTCACCAACGGTTCCCATGTTGGTATTCGTATTTCCCGCACGCGATATCATCTGGTTATGAAGATTACATTTACCTCGGGGCCCTCTGTATTAAATGCCCTTTAAAGCTCAGTATTGTCTTGAATCTAGAGAACAGAACAAAATTGCGATGGGAGCTATTCTACATTATTACAGTTAATTTTTTATATAATCTCTAGCGGCATCTTGCCTGGATTACTTGTGTGGTGCGCCGTCAGTGACATTCCCGTTCGCTATTTAGGCTGCGGACACTGGTGTTGTGTGCCGTCAGAATAGCATTGTGGTACTATTCTCATCTCTATGCTTTGCAGTTTTGTCAGTTTGGTGGAGGGAGTACATGACATTGCAGAGTCTCAGAAGAAATAAACTCGCAATTGCTCAAGTTTTGGTCAAATCAAAGCCAATTGTAGAGGAAGTCTATGATATTGCAGATCCTGCGAAAGAGAAACTTGTAACTGCTCAAGCAATATTTAGAGAAGATAAAGGCATCGGGACAGCGATATTTGGAGAAGATAAAGATTAGAACGTGAGTTACAGGTCAACTGAGGTATCGAACAGCGATCAAGATAAGAAGAATGAGGCTGAAATTATCTACCTCTTGTCCATCCAGTGCAGTGTTGAATGTACTACTCTCTGCATACATTAGTTGCGAAGGTCGTTTTAATAATGTGGCAATATCTGCAATGTGTTATGTTGTGAATGCGTTGGTTAATTCCTGAACATTGGTTGGTTGATGTGCACACTGATGCGTTGACATTTTTCGTGCATCCTTGTACATTGAAATCTGAATGGAGGTGTATTGGAGCAGCGTTGTACCTGACGGCTTTCTGAGTGACCTGTAGACCAGAGACTGCCTCTCGTAGGTTTGTCCGATGCTTTGAGTACTTCTTCGAATTGCAGTAGGCCGACAACTCAAGCTGCACCTATGCTATGACTTCGGTGTGGATTTATTGCTGGTGCGCAGTCGAAACGGTGACCAAGTTTAACATATATTGTTGGTGCCCATAGATTTGTTGTTGAGCTATCGTAAAGGAACCGTTCCCGTGTGTTTGTATGACCGCTTGGAGAACTGCTCATAGAAGCGTGGAGGCGTCGATTGAAGAGTCGGGTCCTTGTTAAGGCTTTTGTGACTATGAACAAGCGACATTGAGATTTACATTTTATACACCATTTTAATTTATCGTTATTTTATAATTTATTGGTCCCACTGTTGGTTCATGAGGTGTGACCAGTTTCAGGCCCCAGTTTCATCGCTGCCGCTTTAGCAGCCTTGAATAATTTTTGTTGCGCTGGATTGAATAATATTTTGCCTCTTTTAAAGTCTGGCCTGACAATTAGAACATGCTTCCCCCGCAGAGTTTTCAGACGTGGTGAAGGCTTCCAAAGCAAGGTTACCCTACGCTCCTCTTCCTATTGGGAAAAGGATGCAATTTTGCAATATTGTTCGAGATATTGGACGTGGAAATTTCGTTGGAAATAGAGATGTTCAAGTTCTAGAGGAGGATGATTTCATTCCCTTGGGTCGGTATTAGTGGTTGAGTTTTGGATGAAGCAGCAGTTCAACTACATGATATATTCACAATATATTATTTTGCCTTGTGCATGCATATCATTTTTGATTTCGTTTGAGCTGGACTGAGGCAATATCTTTGAAGATTTTGTTTCTGTGCTTTGGGATAGTCAACAATGGTTATTGGACAAACCTATGTATGAGTTAAATTCTACTGTTATCTGTCAACGAAGTTGGTACATGAAGAATTCACATACATTTTGGCTGCATGGTTGCCAAATTATTGGTCATTTGCAAGTTGATGAATTGTCTCATCTTTCCACCAGCAATTTGAAGCCTAAATATCATTTATTGACTCATTTGTTTTAGCTCATTGGCAACAGCATTTATCTGAGAAAAACTGAAGGCATATTCACGTTGCAGAAAAATGTGATTTGATCCATCCATACAGTCTTTGCTTCATTGATAAAGCTCATTTTCGTCTTTAAATAAGATTGTAAACTCAATAAATCTAGTTGCATTGTATCCAAGAAGCTTGCAAATGGGAAATTTCAGAAAAAACGAAGTTGTGCTGTTTCCTGCATGTATATGAGTGTTTGAGTGTAACTATAATGAGCTGATTTGTTTATGTTCGATGATGTTTTGAAAATTGAAATGGTTTGGTAGTGCTGGAGAAGGCATGCAGATCACTGGAAGATATGTATTGATTTGATTCCTAATTTGTTGGAAGTTAAATTCTCAGGTGAATTGAAGAAAATTCATTTTTGAGTGAGGAGTCTGTTTTCCGAATATCACCATTCTGTGTGCTGAATCTATTGCAAGCTGATTGATCTGAAGAGCAATTGGTGTCCATCTTTTCCTCATTGTTTTACTATTTTTTGAGGATTAAAAATGGCTCCAATTAGTGAAATATTAGAGTTAGTGGACAATCTAATACTCTCTACTATGAATAATACAGTGAAAATCAGCAAGGATTTTCTCTCAGAAATTCAAACTTCTCTGCAAAATGCACAGGAAAATATTGAGTTTTTGCAGCTGGAAACAAAGCTACAGCAAGAAGAATTACAACAGTGGAGTCATCATTCTGAACCTATTTCTGTTCAGAAGATTGAAACAGATTCCCATAAGCAGCAAGTCAATAATGTTACAGTTCATTCAAATAAAGCAGCAGTTGTACATGCAAATGCAAAAGTTCAGTCTGCACTTCCCAAGCCCATCATCAAACCTTGGGAACAGCTTGTCCACAACAAGCACAGAACCGGTCTTGGATATGACAAGGACTTGTCCTTTCATATTCCAGACTATGCCAAGCCCATTCAGTTTCAGAGTGCTGGTTTCATTCATGACAGTTCAGCTTCAGCTGTTCCAGACTCTGCTCCTCTTCCACAACAGCAACAACAACAACAGATCGTGAAATGCCAACACTGTGATCGAGTTGGCCATCTGAAAGATCACTGTTTTGATCTTCATCCATGTAAGCACTGTCATAAAACTAGCCATTCTTCACACATATGCTTCAGCAACAAACGTCTTGCAAGAACAAAGATTCATCTAGGATGGATCGCTTCTTGGCAATGGGCATCAACAGCCAAGAAGATATTCCAAACACATGTCAGAACTTGTTCCAGAGTATTGAACAATCTTGCAGTTG
>APFE030055869.1:245112-268727 GCA_000404065.3 Pinus taeda | reverse complement strand
ATCCTTAAACCATCACAGGTTGAGACTTCCCTTTTACAGGTTGAAGTTTTACCTTTTATATGGGGTGAGGCCTCCCTTTATGGTTGAAGGTTTCCCTCTTTGAAACAATAGGATCACTTCCTCTAGCAGAAGACTTACAGCTTCTTGCGAGTTTTGGAAGAGTTCCGGGAACTGCACTAATCGTTCCAGTGTTGGTGGCTATCCTTAAACCACCGCCCTTTTTTACCAACATTTCATAGAGCACATTCAGCCTAGTGCTGCCATGCATTATTGCACATTTTTTATTACAGCTCTTTTCTTGGACTCATACATAACCCTTCGGATTAAGGGGGGGAATGTTGGACACCTAATCCTAAAGGGTTAGCGTGGAAGCCGAATGGACAAAGCAGTCCAAGAGACCTTGGGATGTGAATCCCAACGGTCACATAATGTACCATAAATATACATCATTTGTGAATAAAATTGCAATGCATGATTTATCTTTCTATTGTTTCTCGTTCACCATGTCTGTTTAATAGCAAGATCTATATTCTAGGCAGTAGGAAGATTATCATGAGGCAAGACATGGAGTTCCAAGAGGAGAAAGCCTTCAGGAGGTCTCGCAAGTTTCCAGTAGTTGATCAAAGTGAGCCAGCAGAAGCTCCAAGGGATAAACAAGGATCTCAGTCATAGGTCATTGATCTACCAAGAGGTGGTCACCCAAAATCAATTCTTTTTCACCTTTTTCTAGGTCTAGCCATGTTGGGTCACTTAGGGCATCATTTTCCCGACAAAATAGCCCTCCAAAAAGTTCAATCTTGTAGCCTCCCCTATACTAGTGTCTCCTCAAGACCTCCTCCAATTTTGAAGCCATTTCGATGGTGGAGTTGTGAGAAAAACTAAGCCCTAGCTCTGAGATCAAACTCTGCCCTAGTATCCCCAAGGCTAGTGCGTCATAAGATCAAATCAACACCTTCAAGTGAAATTCTTTCTTTGATCCTTTTCCCCCTCCTTTTCTGGGCTAAGAATATCATTGGTTGCTAAACTCTTACCTCCTAACCTACACTGGGTCCACTTGGTCCCACGTGATCCCATTCCTTTGGCTTTCAATTCTTCAAGAACCACCCGGGATACCAATTTCGATAAGGATTTTAGGGATTGGGAACTCTTTCACAAGACATATTACCTAAACCTAACCCTCAAATCCTCCCATCCTTCTCCTGAAAGACATTGTACCTTGCTTAGAAAGCAAGCAAGCACCATTCTTCAACCTCTTCTGGAAAGGGATTATTTGGATCACTTTACATCAACTTATTGATTTATCCTTCATTTGTGACTCCATATATACCGGGTCTCCTCCCATCGATGAAAGTCTGTAAATAGTAGGGAACCTTAGCTGAGGTGACAGTGGGCTAAGTCTTCACTTGTTGCCCTTGGTCTAGCATTTGACCTTTTAGGAAAACCCCTTTAGGTCCCTTGCTAGTTTGAGCGGTAACCGGACCCTCGATTGAGTTCCATCATTAGGAGAGAACATGATTTGGTGATGATGATGGACCTCAAATGAGGGTCTAAAAACATTGACGATTTTAGATATAAATGTGGTTCTTCTAGGAACCCCTACACCTAATATATTTGATTTGATAAAAAGATCATATCTCCTGTACAATTTCTCATAGGTAAACCTCTTGTGTTCAGCATGTTTCTAAAATAAGCTCTCTGCATCTCATTAGAGGGGAGACATCAAGAACAGATTATACGCTTTTTCAAAAGTGCAAACCCTTGAATTCAATGATGCAACAATTAGTGTCTTTTGTTCACCCAGTTATGTTCTTTCAAAGGCCCAATCACACTCTCTCCTAATGATGGACCTCAATTGAGGGTTCAAACACATCGAGGATTTTGATATGTATGCAGTTCTTCTAGAAAACCATACACCTAATATATTTGATTTGATAACAGGATCATATCTCCTGTAGAATTTCTCATAAGTAAACCAATTGCGTTCAGCAAGTTTCTAAAATAACCTCCCCCCATCTTCTTAGAAATGAAACATCAAGGACAAGTTTATACGCTTTCTCAAACATGCAAACCTTTGAATTCCTAGCTCCACCTGGAAGAAATGATGCAACAATTAGTGTCTTATGCTAACCCAGTTATGTTCTTTCAATGGCCTTTGTCGTGCCAGCTATTGATAGGATATGCTGTTGATTTCCTTCTTATAGGTTTGCCAACTTGGTAATATTCTCTACCTACCCTCGAAAACTTTGTTTATTTTCTTCATTGCACTTAATTGTTTATTGTTTCTTTCTCTGCATTAAGAGAAAACAATATTTCTGTTTAGAAAACAACTGCTGACTTAGGCATTCAAGATAACCTTTAGGTTAAAAGAAGTGTTTTGACTTAACTCTGAGATCCTGGAATGCTTGTAATTTGTTTCGAAGGTTAAAAAAAAAAACCATGCACATGATTTGTTCTTTGCCTGAAAATGTTTTGGACAAAATTTATTCTTTTGGGGTTCAAAACCATTGATGATTTGATCACATTGTGATCTCACTAAATTTATCATGGGTATGTCAGAATAGATGGCATGCAAATGCATATTTGGCATTCAGACAAATTATCTAACACAAGTTATTTGATTATCTGTGACTGCAGGTTTTCCATTCAGGTCTTCCTATAACACTTGTTCCACTTGATGCAACAAACACTATTCCTATAAATAGGGAGTTTTTCCTGGCAATTGAGAAAGAACAAAATACATATGAGGCACAATATGTCTCTGAATCATTAAAACTAACACACGATACTTGGTTTGATGACCAGTACTATACGGTATGCTTTCAGAATTATGTAAATGCCACTGTTTATAGTTATGCACGTGATTTAATATCCTAGTTTGTAAAACATTTTTATGCTACTTTGAAAAATCTGCTTTGTGTCTGAACAAACATGACTGACCATCTTACAAGCTGCTGCAGAGTTATTTCATGTGGGACTCTTTTACATCTGGAATCCTTCTCTCAAGCATTTGGAACGGATATACCAACATTGAAGACAATGATTTTGCTGAGCTAAAATACAGATACATAACTATAGTGACCTCAAACAAACCGTATGGAATACATGATGGTTCAAATCCATTCTTTGATAATCGGACCATACCTAAGTTTCATCTTAGGAAAGGAGGAGTGCACAGTGGTCATACTCAGACAGGCATTCAAGATCCATTTTGTCTTGTTCCAAATGGAAAAGGAAATTGCATGGCAAGTTCCGGTTTCCTGTCATTTCTATTTTCTCCTCATCTGTCTGATCATTCTCGAAGAACGATCTATTCTGACATGGAAAATGCAAAATTTAAATTTACACCAAACAAATTTATACATGTGCCAATCGTTCAAATTTTGTATGTTCATGCTTCTTCTAGTGGCAAAGTTGGTATTAATAAATGCTAAAAGTGAGAATATGCATTATTGTTTTGGAACAAATGCATCTCGTATTTCATTAATGCACAGAAGAAAATACATCATATAACCTTACAATGCTAGCCAAAGTAGCGGCATGCATATTATTCCTCCCTATATAAGCAAAGAGGGTGTGCATGTCTGTTTTGTTCCAAATTTAAACCGAATGAATGACTTTTCTAAATTCTCATCTTTGCTGCAAACTGAATTGATAAGTTAGATTTGAATTCAGCAACTTCCCCTAGGAGATATGGCACAGTTTCTCCAATAAAGGTAACCCAGCAACATTTTTTTCCATTATGAAGAGATACCTATCAGTCTGACAGCATCCCCTGTGCCTCTACCTGCCTGCCTAGTCATCCGTTTTCCCCAAAAATGACCCATTTCCAATGGAGGAGGGGGCAATGGACATGATTTGTTATTATGCAACAACCCAATCCTAAAATGTTCAGGCCACCTTGCAGCCTCCCAGAAGATGCTTGACATCTTCAGCATTGTGACAGCACAACTACATATGTAAATACTGTATGATTTTGAATTCCCTTCAAATATGCATTCATTTCGAAGGAGGGAAAAATGAAATTCTGTTGTAGCATTATTAAAGTGGTTTATTGACACTTTTTACGTACATTCTATTAAAAAATTATTCTGCTTTTAGTTACTACATCATTCAGCATTTGGACGTAGTACACAACATGGTTTACAATTACATTATATTGTCCAAACTTCAGGAAAGAGTCTTCTTATTCACCTTAGCCAAATTAGTGTATTGTATCTATGATATAATCCCAGACCAGAACTAGAATATTTTGTTTTACTCTTGAGTTCGATTACCTAGAGCCTCCACACCTGAGCAACAAAATAATCCCAATGTAAAAGATATTTGAGTTTCCCACCATTATCACAATAAAATATCCATTGTTGGTTATTAGCAGTGAATGCATATTGATGCCATAAAAGGAAACATCCTGGTCACCATCAAAAGACCTAAATCCAAAGATAAGTGCTGCTCACAAGTGTATAAACATAATGACAGATATATATTCTTCATATATTTTGCTTAAATGTTTAGTGTAATGAGATGCATAGGTTCTTTTGGAAGTTGTATTATTGGACATGTATCTTCTACACTTATATATCCATGGATTGAATATCCTCCCTACAACAGCAGTTTTCTGGAGTAGAAAAACCTTCTCTTTCCTCTTACTATCACTCTCATTTATCAGTAGAGATCAACTCAACTAAAATTCTTATGAAATAAAAATCCATTCCACATCTTACAACGATTCCATGTCTTGTCAGAGCTGCTTTGGTCAGAGAGAATTCTCAACCAAGTTTTAGATGATAACCAAAGTCATCCCATGTTGTGAATTGTTTGTGTAATTGGCTTTGTTGATGCAATGATGCATCTCATGTCATACTTAAAGTTTAGTTCTTCCAACGGAGTTCCGCTTGACAAAACAGGCTCAACTATTTATTTCTGACAATATTCTTAGTGTCTTAGCATCTTTGCTGACTAAACTTCTAAATAAATAAACTAGACCTATGAAAATGTTCATGCATGCAAGGGAAACAAACTCTGGAATCAATTATAACTACTTGAAAAAAGAGATCAATTCAAGATACAAATAAATTTCTGCAGGGTGCATGATCTATATCATCATAGACCTTGGCTTTTTGGGTGTCTTTCTTGTTGGCAGATTCAGTTATTGTTTTAGTCTCCTAGGAAGCTGATAGAGATAATATCCCCTACTATATGATGCAAACAGGATGGATACACAAAGGAGGTTGCTGCTAGTGAAGGCGTAAGAGTACTGGTTGCGGAAAAGGCTAAGCCAAATAAGGATATTAACAGCGCACTTGACAGGGAATACTTCACAAGTTTCCTTAATGTAAGTTTTCGAGGGGACTTCATATGAACTTTTTTCTGTTCCATTTTCGTGAGATCGATTATTTAAGTTTTACAATTTGACACCCCTTTTTCTTTTCCCAATATGAATTGCATTCCTGTCAACCAGGCTGAAGTAGATATTGTTTTTCTCTGCATGCAATGACAATCTATGAGCACTACCTTGTATCTTCAATTTCTGATGCTCATTTTCTGGTTTAAACATTTAAGAAAATCTTCAGTTACTGTGGGTTAGGAATTGTTAGCCAAGGTACTGCACAAGGCATTCAAAATTTTTATTCCTCACAACTCATGAAACAACAAAATTGTTTGATGGCAATGCAGGCACTGAATAGTAAACAACAAACTTCAAAGTTCAACATGAAAACAGAGTTTCCATCCTATAAGGAATCTCTTTTCAAGCCTAATCTAAATGGAAAATTGTCTGGGAAACCTGTGATCCTTGATTTAGATATGAGTCCAGGGGATTTTGTTACTCTGTTCTACCTGCTTAAGATGCCTCTAGAACTGATCGATATAAAGGTAAGGATCATTGATTACGTAGTTGCAATGTTTATCCTTGACATACCCCTCATTTTCTTATGGAAGTTTGAATAATCATTAAGACTTTATGACAATTTCTGCATTTTCTTCAGGCAATAACTATTGCTGCCAATGGTTGGGCAAATGCTGCCACCATAGATATTGTATATGATATATTGCACATGATGGGGCGTGATGATATTCCTGTTGGACTTGGGGAATTCTTTGCTCTTGGCCAAGCATATCCTACCTTTAGTTCTACTGGAGATTGTAAGTATCGCAAGGCCATTCCCCATGGAGCTGGAGGTTATATTGATAGTGACACTCTCTTCGGACTTGCTCGAGATCTACCATGCAGTCCTAGAAGGTAAAATTTGACTTTCCAATTCTTTCCAACTATTAAGCATAAGTACTTATTTTTGTTTCTTTTGTGCTTGTTCTTACAACAACATTGGTGCACTTAGTAGTGCTATCTTTTTTTCTTAATGGACAAATGAAGCTTATGTTACAATATAAAAAAAAAAAATTATGTTTGGAATAAAATATCAGGCTAAAATTTTACATTGGCCCCTCGCCCAACATGAGAAATAGATCTAGCCAATGTTGTAGGGGATCGCCGCCCCCCCCTTGCTCTCGTTCTCGAAGTGAGCTCTAGAGGGAAGCGCATAGGGAGTGACCCAGGGAGCCCGCTCTTGAATTGCTCCCATTTGGGAGTGATTTTCAGGAGTGCGCTCCCACATAAAAATTTCACTCCCTGGCTTTTCTTCGCAAAGACATTCCAGACACAAATTTTTTCAAAGAAACAAGAATATTTGAGTGGGGCAGCCTAATATTCAAGCTTATGGCCCTAGTATTGATATGCAATTCATGGTAATTTTTAACATTACCATGAAATGACTCGGGATGTTTGAGAGTGGTTTGACCTCATTGGGTTTCATATCGAGAAAGTAGAATTTTAGATCTCACTCAAAATTCAACAGACTTATCAGTTTTTCAAGATTTCAGGATTGGGGGGATTGCAATGTTTCCATTGGATTTTGTCATATAATAAGGTATGGAACTCATATTTAATCAAGAGCAGCGAACCCTCCATGTACCTTGATGTTAGTGACATTGGTTGTCGAACTCCTCAATCATGACCCTACTAAAAATGATAAAGGCCTATCTTGGATGGACTTCAACCCAATTCAACGGCCAGAGGATTTAAAAATATGGTGTTGGAATTTCAAGTCTAGGGGAGTCTAGTCACAAACCCGAGTATACTGACGTATATGATGTAGAGAATGAGACTTTGGATGATTCTATCATATGATTAGATTGTAGAGTGTAGACTATAATTATGCTTATTTTTAGACTCTAATTATTTACGTATTTAAGCTTAGATATGGGTTGCACTATCTGCTATTTTGTTATATTTTCCCTTTCTATATGCATAAGAGAACTTTGTATATTTGTGTCTAATACTTTGGATTCACATACACACACAAACACACACATATGAATTCAAATTATTAGACACAAATATTTAAACTTTGCATATTTGTGTCTAATAATTTGGATTCGCATGGATGTATATGTATATATGTTGCATACGAAGTAACACGTGACACGTCCTAACTAAAAATCATGACCTAATCAAAGGGCATGGCCTATCAACCATTGTTATTAGTCAATTCTATAAGTATACTATCACATGGAGTTGTATCATCATCTATCATGCATATTACATATTCAATATGTTATTTTAATCCATATGGATTCTTTTAAATTATTCTATTTATTTTAGATATTCAATTTATTAACCAAGTTGTTCATTTCATATTCAATATATGAACTTTCTTCATTTCTTATGGGCCCACTAAAATCACTTAAGAAATGAAAGATGATAAAGGCCTATCTTGGATGGACTTGGACCTACTTCAATGACCAGAGGATTCAAAAATATGGTGTTGGAATTTCAAGTCTAGGGGAATCTAGTCACAAACCTTAGTCTACTCATGTAGAGGATGTAGAGAACGAGATTTTGGATGATTCTATCATATGATTAGATTCTAGAGTGTAGACTATAATTATTAGTTATTATTAATAATAATTATGCTTATTTTTAGACTCTAAAAGCTCTTTTGAGCCTATTTCTTTATGTATTTAAGCTAAGATATGAGTTGCTGAATCTGTTATTTTGCTATATTTTCCCTTGCTATAAGAGAACTTCGCATATTTGTGTCTAATGCTTTGGATTCACACAGACACATGAATCCAAATTATTAGACACAAATATTTAAACTTCCCATATTCGTCTCTAATAATTTGGATTCACATATACATCTATCCCGATTATTAGACAAATATTTAAACTTTCTATATTTGTGTCTAATAATTTGGATTAACATGGATGTGTAAGTATATATGTGTGCATATGAAGTAACATATCCTGACTAAAAATCATGACCTAATCAAAGGACATGGCCTATCAACCATTGTGACTAGTCAATTCTATAAGTACACTATAACATCGAGGCGTATCATCATCTATCTCTCATATTACATATTCAATATGTTGTTTTAATCCATATGGATTCTTTTACATTATTCTATTTATTTTAGATATTCAATTTATGAACCAAGTTGTTCATTTCATATTCAATAAATGAACTTTATTTATTTCACATGGGCCCACTAAAACCACTTGAGAAACAAAAAATGATAAAGGCCTATCTTGGTTGGACTTGGACCCACTTCAACAACTAGAGGATTTACAAATATGTTGTTGGAATTTCAAATCTAGGGGGATCCAGTCACAAACATGAGTGTACCCAAGTGGAGCATGTAGAGAATGAGACTTTAGATGATTCTATCATATGGTTAGATTGTAGATTGTAGACTATAGTTATTAGTTATTATTATGCTTATTTTTAGACTGTAAAAACTATTTTGAGCCTCTTTCTTCATGTATTTCAGCTTAGATATGGGTTGCACTCTGCTATTTTGTTATATTTTCCCTTGCTATATGCATAAGAGAACTCTGCATATTTGTGTCTAATACTTTGGATTCACACACATACACACATGTATGAATCCAAATTATTAGACACAAACATGCAAAGTTTCCTTATGTATATAGCAAGTAAGAGAAAATATAACAAAATAGCAGATGGTTCTATATATATATATATCTAAAAATTTGAATTTTTTATGTATTTTTTGGTGACCAATTTTGTGTCCAATTTTTTTACCTATTGCAATTTGGTTCTAATGTTTGGCGTCAACTAGTTTGGACTTGATAACATTGAATTAGATGAGAGTGTGGTATGAATATTGTTAGGTAGCCCACCCCAAGCTCCCATCTATGTACTTGCTGCAATATCTTCATTAATATATGTGGCATTCATTATTCTCTCCAAAATGTGTTATCGTTTTGTATATGCGTCCCTATCAAATCCCACATGGTGTTGGCCTGGACAACTTCACTATAGCTTGATCAACTAGTCTCAGTTTTTGGTTTGTGAAGCTTTGATGGGACGGTTGCCAATGCCTCTGTATGACCCTATAGCAATGGCCCTTCTGCCACCATTTTTTTTTTGGGGGGGGGGGGGTGGGGCGGGCGGTGCGATGTTTGCCAATGCCTCCGTATGACCCTATAGCAATGGCCCTTCTGCCACCATTTTTTTTTGGGGGAGGGGGGGCGGGTAAAATGCTCATTGTACATATTATTACATTAACAGTTATATGAGATTTTTTTTTACAAAATTAGGGTTTCCTACTTATAAAATTTTATGCATGCATGATTATAATCTTTTGTACCTTATTCTTTCTCATTATTGCAGGCAGTACAGGTAAATTTTGAGAGAAACATTTAATACAATTGGACACAATCGGGCAGTCAGAAATTTGCTTGGTTTATGATGAAAATATAGAATCAATAGACCTGAATTGCTTCTCTATCTGAGAATTGAAGAAATGTATGTCAGTATGCATTTAATTTTAATGAAAAACTGTAAAGCATGTACATGAGTGATCAAGCGTGTGCCTGCATTGCATTTATAATTGGAATTCAGTGCATAAAAATAGTTTCCCCAATTATGGTATGGATCAAGATGTCAAGGGCCATTTTCTCTGAGAGGGTACTTCATCCTAGAAGAGTAGGTCCTATCTTGAAATCCCTAGAAACAGGCTAGACACTATAGTGGGGGGAAATCCTCCTGAACTTGAGCCACTACACTGGCAACAATTTATCTAGAGTTTTATGCACATACTTCTTCTCACTCTAATAACTGAATAATTGTTGCAGATACACTGCCCACAACTCCGTGAAATATGCAGCCCCAAGAGATACTGAGCACCCTGAACTACGACAGCCCAAAGCACAAGAAGTATTGCAGAATGTAATGAATGAACTTGATTCAGGCAGAAAAGCAACAATTCTAACAACAGGCCCTCTTACAAACATCGCAACATTTTTGTCATCTGATACAAACTCAAACTCAAAGATTGAGGTAAGTGTGACCCTCTAGACTGCAATTTGAAAGAAATAGATGTTGCATCTACAACCATTTCAACAGGTTGCAAAAATGATAAGGGAGTGATACACATTCTTTCCTTTTGTATGGCATTCCTCACACTTATGTTTCCTATAGCTTTTCTTCCTCACACGCTGACATCCACTCCTATCTCCAGATAGGAAAATAGAAATTCTGATTCTATTTACCAAAGATTGATATCTGAACTCCAATAGTAAAGCTTCCATACCTTACAAAGTTTTCAAGGACATTTCTTACAGTTCAAAAAACATAAAGTGAATGGAAATAATTACTATCCACAGATATTACCAGAGAATTATGTCAGCCCAGTAGTAGTTAAGAAAGAGAATTGCTTTATCGCTTGAGAACAGCCATCAAGCTCCTGTATAACTTACCCTGACATTTCTTTTGTTTCTTGTTTTTATAATAATTAGTATTTTATGGGTCCTGCACTTAACAAAAACCTAACTATTCTCAGATGGAGAATTTAAGAAAATATTTCAATCCTCTATCCTACTCCTCTGTTTTCACAGGTTTGTTCATATGCTTATCCTGCAAGAAAACATCAATAAATATTGCACATTTCAAATAGACACACACCTTGTTGCGCGAGACACCTTTCTTAGCGTCTTCCAATACCAGCACGCACTTATTCTAAAGCTCAACTTCTGTTGCACCAAATCTTTAACAAGGTTTAAGGAATCCTTTGTAAACAGCATGGTACATCCTACTGATATTCAAAACCACATCTTTTATATTTTCTTTTGGAATCATCAATTCTTATTTATGGCTGACATGCAGAAAATTGTTTCAGAAAGTATTTGTCACAAGGGACAGTGTTGTATCCAGATTCCACACCATAGATACATAGTGTAGGTAGTTAGTGAGATGTTCAATTTTAGCTCATGATAACAGTTTATGGCACACAGATATGAAACACTAACAGCTAACACAGAATTCCTAGAGAACTCTCAAAACAGCAGATCTGATCTATGCTACAGACTGAAATACATCATACTAAGAAGTATAAACAGCAAGAGCTAATTGGATTGTTGAACAGTCACTCAAACCTGGTATTGCCTTCTCATTAACTCTGAAAGAAAACTCAGCTAATCACTACAGAAAATCACTTCTGCTCACTTAAGCAGCAAAACTGAACTGATGAAAACTACTCCCTAAGCCTTACGTTCATAATAGAAGTAGAGGGGAAAGGATTATAATCAAAGTGGACTTAATCAAACAGTTAGCCACTGAAGAGAATGTCCCCTGCTTGCATGAGAAGGAATGCCTAAATTAGAGCATCCAAGGGAAAACATACACTGCCATTCCTAGGGAAACTCCCCAATGTAATAATGACCAACACATGCACAGCATCCTTTAACTGTCATCTTTGACTTGGTCACACCATAATAGAAAATACACTAGAAATGAATAATCAGATAGAATTATAACTTCTGTTCTAAAAATAAGTAGTTATAATGGGAAACTCCAGATCTGGTGCATGCATGGGATCCACGCATCCTCTCCTGTTTTACTAGAGGAAAACCAATTTTCCTTTAAAAGGATTACAATTGCACACTCAACCTGCATGTTACAGGGACACTGCTGCTACAGGCTGCTTCAGGTATAATGGGGGAGGAACTTTTGGAGCAACAATGAGATATTCCAACACTCCCTCTTTGTGAGGAAAATGTTCTCAACCAGCCCAAGCCTCTCCCAAGGCATATCAAGCTGTCAATCCAAAGGAACATTACTCAGGGCCACTGCTCTCTGCTGAACTGTCTTTGATGAAGTGGTACCAAATATCAATGTGCTTGGAACAATCATGAAACAATGGATTCTTAGAAAGTTTGATGCAACTATGATTATCACAATAGATCCTAGCATCTAATTGGTCAACTCTGCTATGAACTTGCAAAGCTAGATAGCCTCACAATTAGCACAAATAGCTACCATATACTCTCCTCCGCTGAACTAAGTTCCACTACCACCTACCTATGTTGGAATTTCTAATTTTAACTCGTTAGAAATTCTTCCTATACTATCTGATTTATTTCTTCCTACTTGTTCAATTACTTAACAAGTTATTTACCATGTAAGTACTGAAAATAAATGCAAGTACAGTATCAAGTTTCAACACATACAGATCATCAACTGAAAGTAAATAAGCACACAAGTGACACCGTTGTTTTTGGACTAATGTCCCCGGAAAAACCCAATGCGGGAAAACCGGTGCAGCTATTCAGAGGGTTTTATTATTATGTAGTTTCAGAATACAACCTGGGTGCCAGAAATGGCTCACCCAACAGAGAATGCCGTCAGTAGTAGTACCTCTTAGTCGGAGACAGATATTCCGACTAAATCACCCGATGAACGATCCCACAGCAACAATGCAGCTTCTGTTGCTTTGCGTCACTCTGATAGGGACTAAGTCACCCTATCCAACTCCCCAACTCCTAGTCTGTCCCATGAAATCTTCCAGCGCTGCTTCTAGGCCCTCTGTCAACCTCTCTGGCCTCTGCGTGAGCAAAGAGCCTCTGCGTGAGCTTCTTGAGCCTTTGCATCAGCCCCTAGACCCTCTGCGTCTCACACGCTGGCCTCTCTAGCTCTGCGTAGCTCCTGGCTGCCTCTGCGTGGCCTCTAGCTAGCTCTGCATCAACCTCTCTTGGCTCTACGCTAATCCTCTTGGTACTAATTCAGCCTCTCTGCTATGTATTCACTGCCCCTCAGATGCAACTCAGATCACTCATTCGATTTCCTCAGCAAACTCTGGCTCAGAAAATCGAATTCTTAATCAACTTGGTGTGTTCTCCAACTGACCCTCAAGCCTCCTCTTATACTTTTCTCGTTGGTTCATCAACGACTGAGATTAAATCTCTAATCAATAGCTAAGATTAGATTTGGCTTGATCCATGAGTTTTGGACCCTTCTAACACAATTTTATATTAATACCCTCTAATATTTTATTTTTCCTAAGTTTAGACTTAGGAACTCCATCAAAAATATTAATTATTTCAATATCTCCCAAACTGGTTAGAATCTACCCAAACCATTTCTAGGTCTTGGATATCTCATGCGCTTTAGCCTCTCCACCAATTTTCATGGCTAGAGCACATCCGATGCTACCCCAAATCAATACTCCCTCTTAGCGAGGACTGTGCTCTAGTAATACTCCTTACTGAGTATCACCCAGATCATCCAGCATCGGTCCCTGTGCTGATGCTAGGCCTCCCTGCCCAACATCCTCTACACTGCTGCATCATGTATTGCTGCCCATGACCGTGTCACTGCCACTGTTGCATCCGTACGGCAGCTCCCTCTGCATCTGTGCTGCTATTGGTTCATATACCCAGCACTGCATCTGCACTGCATCCCCTTCTCCTCACACTGCATCGTGCTGCCCATAGCACTGCCACTGCTCACTGTTGCACTACAACCCAGTTACTGAGAAGGAAGTAATTGATCCACCCAACTCTGATATCCCTGTCAGGCTAGAGACACTCCCGATGTTGAAGCTCCCTTTGCCGCTAAGAAGTGCTCCCTCTACTAACCTCTGTGCTGCTGCAACAACTCCATGCATCTCGCACTGTTGCACACCTCTACCATCCTGCACTGTTGCAACACTCCCGTGCTTCTCGGACTGTTGCAGCCTGCTATTCTGGGACTCCTGCACTGTAGCATTCTCTGTCGCTCCATTCGCATCTGTCTCTACTGACATCTGCCAGTCCTGCTACTCCTCTTCAGGGCTCCTGTAGAAAGGTATAATCCAAGAGGTTGGGTACCTCAAGGATCCTGCCCCTCATTGCCTAAAGTCCGTCTGACTACAGCTCGATGTCTCCCCACTTCCTCTCAAGTGGCACATGAGCACTCATGGCACAGTTGTCATCCTCCTCAACTTCTTTCTCCATCTTTGTTGGCACTACCTTCGAGTCAGAAGCCTCTCCCTTACTCTTTTTCCTCAAACACTAGTTCGCATAGTGACCCAGTTCTCGACAATGGAAGCACTTGACCTTGGAGAGGTCCTTCTTCTTTCTCTTCTCCTGCTTTCCTGCAGATGCGAGAGCCGCATCTTCTTCTTCCTCCTTCTTGATTCTGACCCCTTTTCCACTACTCCTCGCCTTGGTCACCCATCTGATCTCTTCTTGATGAAGATCCGCCCACAGTTCCTCCCAATCTAGAAGGCTCGACCTGCCCAGTATGCTCTAGACAAATATCTCCCAATCCTCTAAGACTACGTTCAATGCGGTCCTCACCATCAATTCTTGATTCGGCGTGGCCCCTATGGAAGTTAGGTGGTCACGGATCTCCTTCAATCCACCGAGGAAGACATCTATCTGCTCTCCTTCTGCATCTGGTATGACCGCAACTGATTTTCAATTAACATCTTCCTCTGCACAGAAGTATGTTGGTACAATTTTTTCAAGGCATCCCACATCTCATTTTCTGTGTCCTTCTCAACAATATGCAGCACCACATGATCCTTGACCCCATCGAGGATGATGCACTTCGCCTTGGCCATTGCCTCCTCGTACTTCTCATTTTCAGCTAGGTCAACTGGGATCGCTATTGTTTTCAAGGCGAAGTCCTTGATGCAATATCTGTCTAGAATCGACAAGATCTTGGCCTTCCAAACCACGAAGTTGGATGCTCTGTCCAACCTATCCTGATCTCTCAGTCCATTCACGACCATTATGATGCTCTTCTTCCGACTCCTCTGAGTCTCTTTACTTCCCTCCTGGAAGTCCTCGGTTTGACTCCCTTTGATTCTTGATTTCCTTTCTGGAAATCCCTCCTCCTTGGTCTTTCCCTGTTAGGTATTTTTTTGACCACAGTATCCCACCAACTTTGCTCTGCAAATTATCCGCAGCCTCCTATACCCCAGCAACTTGACAGACTGAGCCTCTAGGCTCTGCGCAATCCTGGCACCGTCAAAATCTGCACCTCCTGGCCACAACATCGATCCTTCTTGACTGAGAAAGATGACGGGGCACTGCATAGGTCAGGTCTGCTCCTCTTTGCCTCTACATTGATCCTCATCCTGGCTCAAATTGATGACGCAGGCCCTTTGTGTCACCCCTTCTTCGCTGCTTTCTGCTAGGAACAACTTCTATCACTCGGGAGTGGTTTCTGTTGCTACTGCTCTGCTCGGCTAATGCATTCAGTTATCCTATGATTTGTAACCTGGCTTTGATACCATGTTGGAATTTCTAAGTTTAACCCGTTAGAAATTCTTCCTGTACTATCTGATTTATTTCTTCCTACTTGTTCAGTTACTTAACAAGCTATTTATCATGTAAACACTAAAAATAAATACAAGTACAGTATCAACACATACAGATCATCAACTGAAAGTAAACAAGCACACAAGTGACACCATTGTTTTCGGACTAATGTCCCTGGAAAAACCCAATGCAGGAAAATCAGTGCAGCTATTCAGAGGGTTTTATTATTATGCAGTTTCATAATACAACCTGGGTGCCAGAAATGGCTCACCCAACAGAGAATGCCCTCAGCAGTAGTACCTCTCAGTTGGAGACAGATATTCTAGCTAAATCACGGGATGAACGATCCCACAACAACAATGCAATTTCTGCTACTCTGCGTCACTCTGATAGGGATTGTGTAACCTTATTCGGCTCTCCAGCTCCCAGTCTATCCCATGAAATCCTCCAGCGCTGCTTCTAGGCCCTGCTTTAGCCTCTCTGGCGTCTGCGTCAGCTTCTGGAGCCTTTGCGTCAGCTCCTAGATCCTCTGCGTCTCACATGCTGGCTTCTTTGGCTCTACGCAGCTCCTAGCTGCCTCTGTGTGGCCTCTAGCTGGCTCTGCGTCAACCTCTCCCGACTCTGCGTTGATCGTCCTGGTACTAACTATGCCTCTCTTCTATGTATTCACTGCCCCTCAGATGCAACTCAAATCACTCATTCGATTTCCTCAATAAACCCTGCCCCAAAAAATCGAATTCTTGATACTCTTGGTGTATTCTCCAACTGACCCTCAAGCCTCTTCTTATACTTTTCTTGTTGGTTCATCAATGGCCGAGATTAAATCTCTAATCAACGGCTAAGATTAGATTTAGCTTGATCCATGACTTTTGGACCCTTCTAACACAGTTTTATAATAATACCCTTTAATATTTTATTTTTCCTAAGCTTAGACTTAGAAACTCCATTAACAGTATTAATTATTTTAATATCTCCCAAACTGGTTAGAATCTGCCCAAACCATTTCTGGGTCGTGGATATCTCATGTGCTTTAGCCTCTCCGCCAATTTTCATGGCTAGAGCACATGCGATGCTACCCCAAATCAATAGCCTATTGCTGAAAAAATATATCATGCCTAAGCTTACATTGAAACAAAACCTTGAAGTACTCTTCCTAGTTCCTACCACCTGCATCTCCACCTTAGTGAGAATCCACACAGTCATGCAACATTAAATCACCATCTCCAAGTGCCCCTCAAGTACTGGAGCACATGTCTTGTGTAATATTGCTAATTAGCCATGGCTAATTGGAATATTCGATTTTGCTCAATTTTTGCCTTCTATAGTTATTTATAAATAAAAAGGTGAGAAAAGGGGACATAACTCACTTTTAGAATAAAAGTCACTTCCTAGTAGCACAACGTTGTAACTCAAAGATGGAGCCCAAGCAGACACTTGGAGGGACTGCACAGAAGGGAAGAAACACGTGGCAAGAGAGGAATTACGTTGGAGGAGGTGAGCCTTGGGATTGAGAGAGGCAAAGGATATAAAGGAGAGAGAAGCCCCCTCAATTTGATCATTCAATTATGTGCATTTGAACTAGTCATTTCGACTTAGAGCACGTTGGTTGTTTAGCTAGTCTGCAGCACTGTTTAGTGCATTGAGTGTCTCTGTTCGAAGATCTCACCCTTAGCCCCGGGGGACTTCGAGTGTCTGCTCGGGAAAGGTATTTCCATCAGCGTTTTGCAGTAGTTCCATCATCATTTTTGGCAGGAGGATTGAGCATCTTGGAGGACTGCGCAGCACTGAGAGGGATGACGCAGTTCTTTCTGGCAGGAGTTCTGGATTGAGGGTTGCAGCAGGATTTGTGCTGGGAGATTGAGCAGGGGATCAACCCTTCCATATTGGAGGGTTTTGGCAGAGGTTTCAGGTATATTACTGGAGAGTCTCATTTAGTGGCAGCGCAGAGCATTGAGGGACTGTGCAGAACCCCAAGGGGGTGATTTTCGGGGGTCGGCCATTTCAAAAAAGCTTTCTGGGTTTTTCTGGGTTTCTTGAGTAAAGTCCGATTCCAGAGTTTCAGACTTTTCTGAGGAGGGGAACAGCCCCAAATCCTAATTTGATTTCCAGCAGCAGTGGCAGCACAACAGTTCTCCAGCAGTTGGGACGCAGATTAGAGAGAGGCCATTCCTTTGCTATTCTGAGTGTATTTCTTCACTTTCCTTGTGCAAGACAAGGTGCCAACTTTCTGATCACCTCCTGTACTCATTCTATTGCTCAATATAATAAAATGGCTTAGCATTTCTCTCTGCATCTCTTGAGTATCTGCTTATATTTCACGTTTATATTATTATATATTGCACCATTGTCATTTTTATCATTTTGAGCTTCCCATTTATTATATCATTAGTACGTATTTGGTTGGAGTTACTGGGGTTTTGGAGAATATCTCTGAAACGGGATATTACAGTGGTATTAGAGCATAGATCTGGCTCAGCCTGTGGAGCTAGCAATCTATGAAACTGGGGGGAAAACCCTACCTTTTTAACAGAGGTAGGAGATACAGAGACACTGGGCGTAGGTTTGGAGAATACCTACGAAGAGGGAGACTGTGTTCCGGTGGTGGATGCAGAACAAGAGGAGCTTGTGGTAGATGCAGAGCAGAAGGATCCGATGGCAGACGAGGATGGGAAGAGATTTGCGGATATGCTCCTCAAATCAGTGCAGGATCTGTCGAGGCAGATTGAGGTGATGGGGCAGAGATTCACGACAGTAGAGGCCAAACAGCGTGAGAGTCCACGGGTTTTTCAGATTGGTGAGGGATTGGGTGCATCTCGTCATTTGCCAGAGCAGCGTGATACTGCGCAGCAAGTGGCCTCGCATGCCCCTACATGCTCTACCATGCCAATGTTCTTAGGAGTAGACACGGGGGCCGGAGCCCAGCAAGAGGCAGAGCCCGGCCATATGGGCAATTATTTTGTAGAGTACCAGGCCTATGGGCAGGATTTCAGGGATGCTCTTTCATTCAGAGACTTTGTTTAACTTCAGCGGGATAGTAGACCCCGCGACCATCACAGAGGGTATTGGCATTACCATGATGGTGACACCCACCATGCAGCGAGTAGATTCCACTTGCCTACGTTTGATGGTTCATCAAACAGTTCGGCAAAGTCTTGGGTGGAGAAGCTAGACATTTATTTCCAGCTTGACCAGATGTTGGAGACAGAGGCCATCAAGGTGGCAACATTGCATTTGGATGGTGAGGCTCAGGATTGGTGGTTTCATGGGATGGTTACACTCGGACATTCCACAGTGACGACATATGTCAAGTTCACTAGGAGATTGATGGAGCGATTTGATCGGAGGGATCCGGAGCAGCATTTTGTTGAGCTGACGAGGCTCAAACAGACAGGGAACCTAGAGACCTACATTGCAGATTTCTTGAGGGTCTTAGTGATGGTGCCAGATCTATCCATGACACGGAGGATCTATATGTATGTTAAGGGGTTAGCAGAGCCACTCCGGGGTTTAGTCCGGTCCACTAGACTAGCCACACTCTAGGACGCCATTAGCAGGACCCGGGACTTACAGGATGTCTTACCCAAGACCCCGACACCTTACCCCCAAAGACAGACTTTCCAGTCTAAGGGGAAGGATGTGAGGATTCCACCTATAAAGAGGAATCCAGGACGAGCACAGATTGACGATGATGCTAGGAGGGAGCTGAAGAAGAAGTGGTTGTGCTTCACCTGTCAGGAGCCGTGGGCACCAGGACATAGATGTGCTGCTGGCAAAGCACATTTTATTGAGGTCTTCTCCGAGAGCAGTGGGGAAAACGATGATGTGGAGGCAGGAGATAGTCATGTCGTGTAGGGACCTTTGCCACCTCCACCGCCAACAACAGGTGGTGCATCTTTTGCACCTACCGGAGGGGCCCTTGCAGCATTGCAAGGAGTTCCCAAGTATCTGACACTGCGCGTACGGGGGGAAATACGTGGCCAGCGAGTATCAGTTTTGGTTGACAATGGGGCAACCCACAACTTCATCGATGCACAGATGGTTGAGTGGAGAGGTATACAGACCAAGAGCTTCGATGGGTTTTCAGTCTTGGTCCCAGGAGATAAGACCATGATGTGTGCTCGTTATGTTCCAGAGCTATCAGTGACGATGGGCACCTACACACTGACTGACAACTTTTTCGTGGTCGATATTTCGGACGCCAATGTGATACTGGGTGTTCAGTGGCTTATCACTCTAGGGAAGGTTACAACAGATTGGAAGATCCTAGAGATGGAGTGGGATGATGAGAAGACAGGGAGGCATGAAAAGATACGGGGACAACACACATATCTGCCTCAAACTGTTTCGGCTCATCGGATGGAGGCAGTCTTCCGGAAGGGAGACATAGAGTGGACAATGGAGCTGTGTGCATCAGAGGCAGGGACTACAGGACAGACGATAAATCCAGAGATACAGCCCATCCTCGACCAGTATGCCATAGTGTTTGGGGAGATTCCGCCAAGACAGCCACCGGACTGGGGGTTTGAGCACACCATTGAGCTTGAGCAGGGTATTCAGGTAGTGATTACTACCCCCTATAGGCATCCCAAGGCCCATCGGGATGAGATTGAGCGGGCCATTCAGGAGTTGCTGGCTCTTAGGCACATTCGGCTGAGCACGATTCCTTTTGCTTCTTCTGTGGTGTTGGTGAAGAAGAAGCACGACACATTCAGGATGTGCATTGACTACAGGGCCCTGAACAAGAAGACACTGAAGATCAGGTACCCCATACCCAGGATCAACGAGTTGATGGATGAGTTGAGAGGAGCACGGTTCTTCTCAAAGACTGATTTGAGATCTGGGTACCATCAGTTTCGCGTGAGGGAGCAGGACATTCCCAAGACCGCCTTCAGGTGGCACTATGGGTACTTTGAGTTCTTGATGATGCCCTTTGGGCTAACCAACGCCCTCACTACATTTTAGTCCTGCATGAATCACATCTTCCGTAGTCACTTGAGGAAGTTTGTGTTGGTATTCTTTGATGATATCCTCATTTACAATAGGACTTGGGAGGAACATCTCCAGCATATAGAGACAGTGTTGCATATCTTGCAGGAGCAGTAGTTCTATGCCAAGCTCTCCATGTGTGAGTTTGGGTTGACGGAGATGTTGTACTTGGGACACATCATAGGAGTGGATGAAGTGAGAGTCCACGAGGAGAAAATCAGGGCCATCAGAGAATGGCCAGAGCTGAGGAACGTGACAGAACTTCGAGGATTCATTAGCATTTGCACCTACGACCAAAAGTTCGTCAAGAGTTTCTCACAGCTTGCTACACCCCTAACGAATTTGACGAGGAAGGGGGCATTCAATTGGACAGATACAGCGCAGCGAGCCTTTGATAGGCTCAAGGAGGTTATGAGCAGCTGCCCAGTGCTTGCACTGCTAGATTTTACACAGCCATTTGTTTTGGAGTGCGATGCGTCAGGAGAGGGGATCAACGCAATATTGATGCAGGGAGGACACCCTATAGCCTTTGAGAGCCGGAAGCTCCTTCTACACGAGAGGTTGTATTCTATATACGACAAGGAGATGCTGGCCATCATGCATGCATTGGCTAAGTTCCAGCAGTATTTGGTAGGTAACAGGTTCAGGGTGAGGACTAATCACAACAACCTCAGGTTCTTTTTGGAGCAGAAGCAGCTACAGGAGAGGTAGCAGAAGTGGATCAGTAAGATCCAATCATATGACTTTGACATTGAGTATGTCAAGGGTAAGAACAACGTGGTAGCAGATGCCCCTTTCATGTAGACTAGCCATGTTGTCTCTTATGAGCTTGGATACAGATTGGAGGGCTTGACTCTTAGTAGAGTACTCCAAGGACAGGTTTTCATGTGAGGTTCTGGATGGGCGGATAGCAGATGACAGGTACAGGGTGGTCGATGAAATCATCTATTACAAGGACCGGATCTTCTTGACTGAGGGGTCTCAGCTCAAAAAGAAGATACTACAGGCATCACATGATTCACCATTGGCAGGCCACCAGCGGTTTACCAAAACCTACAAGGCCATTAGAGAGAGGTTCTCATGGAAGGGCCTCAAGGAGGATGTACTCTAGCATCTCAGGGAGTGCGATGTTTGCTAGAGGAACAAGGGAGAGATGAGCCATCCTGCGGGATTATTGTAGCCTCTTCCCATTTCGGAAGGGAAATGGGAGAGTATTTTGATGGACTTCATCACAGGGTTGCCCATGGTACAGGGCAAGGATTGTATCTTTGTCGTCGTTGATCAACTGACAAAGTATGCACATTTTTTTGCCATATCCGCACACTATACAGCAACACAAGTGGCTGAGTTGTTCTTTAGAGAGATCTTCAGGCTACATGGTCTTCCTAAGACCATCATCAGTGTCAAGGACAACCGTTTCATGGGCGGGTTTTGGCAGGAGCTTTTCCGGTTGGTGGGGACAGAGTTGACACCAAGTACTAGTTATCACCCACAGACGGATGAGCAGACAAAGATAGTTAACAAGTGGCTGGAGGGCTGCTTGCGTAACTATGTCAGTGGGAAGCAACGAGCATGGCTGAAGTGGCTGCATCTGGGGGAGTACTGCTACAACACTACACATCACATGTCCATTGGTATGTCACCATTCTATGCTTTATATGGTATCATCCTTTATCTTTTGCTGACGTGATGGTTGGTGATAGCAAGGCTCCTAGAGCCAAGATTTGGATCCAAGAGAGTCAGGATATCCTCCAAGCTCTCAAGGATAACATGGCTATAGTGCAGAACCAGGAGAAGTTGTATGCTGACAGGGGTCGGGTGGAGAGACAATTTGAGGTAGGGGGCATGGTCTACCTACGATTATAACCATACCGACAGTCCTCACTGAAGCAGAAGAGGGCTGAGAAGTTCAAGCCCCGCTTTTATGGGCCATACAAGGTGATACGCAGGATTGGACAGGTTGATATGAGTTGGAGCTGCCCCAAGGCAGCAAGATTCATAACTTCTTTCATGTATCATGCCTGAAGAAGGCATTGGGGCAGCAGGTGACAGTGACAGATGAGCTACCACCCATGGATGATGAGGGGCATTTGGTGTTGCAGCCAGAGGCTATTATTGATACCAGGGAGAGGCAGCTGCGGAGCAGGACAGTCTAGGAATTCTTGGTGAGGTGGAAGAATTTGTTGGATAAGGATGCCACTTGTGAGAGTGAGAAAATCTTGCAACATCCATCACTTTAGTTGCTTGAGGACAAACAACATTTTGCCGGGGGAGACTGTAATATGCCTAATTAGCCATGGCTAATTGGAATATTCGATTTTGCTCAATTTTTGCCTTCTATAGTTATTTATAAATCAAAAGGTGAAAAAAGGGGACATAACTCACTTTTAGATTAAAAGTCACTTCCTAGTAGCAGAACGTTGTGACTTAAAGGGGATCCAAGGGGGCCAAAGGGGGATGCAGAGATGGAGCCTACGCAGACACTTGGAGGGACTGCGCAGAAGGGAAGAAACACGTGGCAAGAGAGGAATTACGTTGGAGGAGGTGAGCCTTGGGATTGAGAGAGGCAAAGGCTATAAAGGAGAGAGAAGCCCCCTCATTTTGATCATTCGATTATGTGCATTTGGGCTAGTCATTTCGACTTAGAGCACGCTAGCTATTTAGCTAGTCTGCAACACTGTTTAATGCATTGAGTGTCTCCGTTCGGCACTGTTTTAAAAAACAGCCGAGTCAACATTGACTCGGCCGGGTTGATCTGGGTCATTAGCCTCAACAATGAAATGGTGGGTGAATCGGTTCGGACGGCCGAGTCATGGCTGACTCGGCCGAAACGGACCGTTTCTGTTATGACTCGGCCGAGTCACAAGAAACGGCCAGCGGGATGTTAACTCAGCAATTTAACAACTTTTAAATGGATTTTAAATTTGTTTGGTGGTTAGTTTGGAGTCCAAACTGTTATATGAATTTGCAAATTGTATTTTGGGGTCCATATCCCACTCCCAAACCCTATTTAACACAC